>CM039128.1:9863932-9973397 GCA_022036555.1 Microstegium vimineum | reverse complement strand
GTTTGGGGACATTAGAGCAAGAAATACAAAAAGATAAGACAGTGCCCTTTCCTACAAAGAAAACTATGGCTACCCAACCAAGATCAAGAAAGTGCTAGTAAGCTCACTCAAGACAAAAAACATCCAAATCACTCAACCAAATCTCAAATTTCACATACAAAATCTCCAACCTACCAACATTGCAAGAATCATCCATTAACAATTTTAAATTAAATGGTGTGAAACAAATAAAATTTCCTAAATTTACATTTTTCTTTTTCTCATCATTTGACCAAACCAAATTGATGAAGCTTTGAGAGTGTTTGGGATCAATGATATCATAAAGAACTAAACAACCACAAGAAATCAATTTGGGGAACTAGGATAGACCAAGAAACCACAATTCTTTGGGAAACCCAAAATGGGTTTTCAAGAACAACAAGATCAAGATGGATAATAGTGAGAAACAAAGCAAGACTAGTTGCACAAGGGTACACTCAAGTTGAAGGTCTTGATTTTGGGAGAAACTTATAAACGAGGGCAAGATTAGAGGCAATAATAATACTATTGCCTATGCTTGTGCTAAACAACATCAAGCTCTATCAAAGGGAAATGTGAAGAGTGCATTTCTCAATGGGTACATCAATGAGGAAGTATATGTTGAGCAACCACCCGGATTTGAAGATACAAAGAAGCCCAACCATGTATTCAAGCTCAAAAAGGGCTCTCTAGGATTGAAGCAAGCACCTAGACATGGTATGGGAGATTGAGAAGCTTTCTCCTCAAAAGGGGATTCAAGATTGGTTTGGTTGATACCCACCCTATTCACAAAGAAGATTGGAAGTGACTGTTTTTTTCTTGCAAATCTATGTGGATTACATTATCTTTAGGTCAAACAAATCATAAATTTTTGTGAAGAATTTGGGGGAGATGAGGGCAAATGAATTTGAGATGCCCAATGATTGGGAACTTAGTTACTTCCTTGGACTTCAAATCAAGCAAATAAAGAATGGTCCCTTTGTGAGTCAAGGCAAGTACTAAAGGATATTATCAAGAGTTTGGATTGAAAGATGCCAAGGGCATTAGTACTCCTATGGGGACTAATGGAAATTTGGATAGTGACACAAGTGGCATGATGATTGAAAAAACCCACTCTATCGGTATATAGGGAAAATCTTACTCTATGTGACCGCTTTCAAAGCCAGAGTCATGTTTAGTGTATGCATGTGTACAAGATTTCAAGCTTCTCCAAGGGAGATAATTTGAAAGCCACAAAGAGAATATTGAGATATTGAAGCATAAAAACAAGATGTTGGATTATGGTTTCCCAAGGGGTCAATGTTTGAATTAGTTGGATATTCGGGACTCCGATTATGCGGGATGCAAGGTTGATAAAAAAGAGCACTAGGGGAACATGTCAATTATTGGAAGATCACTAGTCTCATGGTCATCCAAAAACAAAATATGTGGCACTCTCTACCGCTGAAGCCGAATATATTAGTGCGGGGAGTTGTTGTGCACAACTATTATGGATGAAGGCCACATTGAATGATTATGGAATCAAATTCAAGAAGGTTCCCTTGCTATGTGACAATGAAAGTGCGGTGAAACTTACAAAAAGTCCATCCAACATTCAAGGACAAAGCACATAGATGTGCGACACCATTCATAAGATATCATCAACAAAAGGGTGACAAATTTTCATTGACAATGTGGGCACCGGTGATCAATTAGCCGACATATTCACCAAGCCATTTGATGAGAAGAGGTTTTGCAAGTTAAGGAATGAGTTGAATATCTTGGATTTCTCCAACATGAGTTGATGCAACCCCACTTATGACATGACTCTACTCTGAGAAAAGCAAGGTACAATTGGTTGACATATCATTCATCCTTTCTATACTTGTGTAGAGTATATAGACATCACTCACTTAGTCTCATTCATAAAAAAAAAGATTGTATGTACATATGGTGCCACTATTGCTTCTTGCTTTGATTGATCTAGTGGTAGCATATGAAATGTTGATAAGCTTGCAACCTCACATGTTTAGTCTAGAATATTTGTTCTTATATTTAACCAACATGGATAAGATTAACCGTTGCAAGGCATGTGATTTGGTTTAAACCGTGTTAAAATTGAGGACAAGTGACTAAAATTGAAATAAAAATACTATTCACCCCACTTTTTTTTCTAAATTGACTTGATACAACTTTAACAAGTAGTCCCTTTTGTGGTAATGTGTGACAAGGGGGATAAATTGTGATATAAAAAAATAATGTAAGGGAAAAAGGAAAAAAAACTAGTATCAAAGGGGGAGAAATATGGATTTTGAAAAAATGAAAACTAAAATTTAAGTACACAAATAGGGGGATCAAGCCATGAATAATTTGTTGCATTTGGATGTGCAATTCCCCAAAATGCTTGCTTGAAATTTCTCTTTAAATTAAAAACTTTCTTGTGTGTACTGATGTGTTAATCTTTATTGATATTTGTTCAGTAATGTAAGGGTTTGCCAGACCTAGATTTAGTTTTTTTTTCAATTTGGGATCGAGCTAACCCGTTGTAAGGGGTGTTTTAAAGGGGGCATTCGATTGGGATCGCTTAAAGGTCCATTTTAAAACCTTAGCATATTCATAGTTTGTTAGTTGTTCACCCCCCCAAAATTTTATTAAAATATGTCAAAATTTGACTCTATTATAGAAGGGGCCCCAATTTGGGGAGTAAACCTATAAAAAACTTTGAAATGATTGTCCCCTCTTTTCGGTATATTACTTTGGGCAAGATTTTAAGTTTCGCAATGGTGGGGAAGACCCATTAGTTAAGTTTTGTGTGAGTTTTTGCCCAACACTTGAGCGGTTTTTGAGTTTGGGTTGATTCAACCCTTTTCGAAAGCAAATTGTGCCGTCTATCGGTTGTGGTTTTTGCAGCGCTAGCCCAGTGCAGGGTCAAAGGGTGGAGAAGGTAGAGAGGGGCTTGCCGTGCCGATGGACTGAGAGGGTGAAGGGCGGAAGCGGGTCGGACTGAGGGACCATGGGCCCCAGGACTAGCTATGGGGGCTAGTACTGGCACCCGGAGGCGAAAAGACTGGGGGTAACCCGAGTTGACCGAGTAAAGACGATGGATGTGCGAGCGAGTGGGGCCAAGGGATGGGAGTCCGCCCGGGAATAAAGGTGGCTCCGTCGAGGGGTTTTTGGGGGTTTGGCCTCAAAACCATCTGCGTCGGTTTTCGATTTTGGGGGCCAAAAACTCGGGGTTCTGTAGTTGACCCCAAAAGCTACCGGGGGGGGTTTCCCTGGGTTTGGGTTCAAAATAGGCGGGCTTCCAAAGGAGGTGGGGATGGCCGGGGCAAAATCCTGGAGGTTGCGTGAGGCACGGAAACCCCCGACAAAGCGGGGTTGCCATTCAAATGCGGGGTATTTTCCAGAGTTGGACTGCAATGCTTAGGCAGGAGTTCACTCAATGTATTTGGGGGGGTTTTTGGGGAAAAATACCCAAAATCCCGATAAGTAGGGGGGAAAGGTACCCTCTTTATCTCTTGAACCTAATATTTCCCCCAATTCTCGTCTCTACCCTCTCTCTAGTTCAGAGATCCCAGGTTGATTTTCCAACCTCTGTAAGAATTTGAGTTTGTTGAAAGGAAATCGAAGGCCGTAACCTCCGTTAGCCATGGCGGGTTGATTATTGAGTGCCCCCGGTTTTTTGATTGTGTTTTCGTTTTGCTTTTGCTCTTTTTTTCCCGAGACGAAATCTTTTTTGAGGAAGCTTGCAAATTCCTTTTAAACCCAAGTTTTTGGGTACTTGGAGGACAACTTTGCCCCGAAGAAATTTTCCTAACCTCCGGCACTCAGATCAGGCTATTTTTTGCGGTGTTCTTTTTTTTGGGGGGTTTTACCGAAATCCTTTTGTGCCTGTTTAACCCCCCAAATTTTGCGATGATTTCTTTGCGATAGCTCCCCAACTGCTAAGGATACCCTAAATTTTTGGTGCATTTGGGTGATCATTTGGTGAGGTTTTGGGAAAGGTTTGGTAAAGAGAAAAGAGTTTGCTTTTTGGCATCGAGCTCTTCAAAGTCTGTCCCCCAGGTCTGTCGCACTTTTGCGCTGTGCGTTTGTTTTGCTCTGGGTGGGGCCGAGGGACGATCTTCACAGCGTCCGTCCCCGACCGTCCCTCCCCTCGGTAGTCTTTTTGCTTCTGTATGCTCTTGGAAGGCCGCGGACGCTCACCAAAAGTCGGTCACCAGGACGACGCCCTGCCTTGGAGATCCATGCCTGTTTCCAGCGTCCTGCCGGCTTTTTTTGGCGGATTTGCTGGAATTCTTGCCTCTTTTCCCTAGGGGGCGAGAAAATTTTCTTGGGGGTTTGGTGAGTTTTCCCCCATGCCCGGGGAGCACCGGGGAACTGGTTTGGTTTTTGGGGGGAGTGGCCCCGAATTTTTGAGGAAATTTGAGGCTCCCCTTCCCCCCCCCTGGGCCCGTTTCCCGGGCCTTCAATTGGTACAGAGGGTTAAGGATCAACCCCCCCTTACCGGTTCTTTATGGAGCGGGGGGTAAACCTCCCTTTTTCGTGGAAAAATTTTTCCTATTGGAAGGGGCCATCCCACTTTCCCCCCAAGGGGTTTTATACGAATTTTTGGGGGATTTTTGAGAATGAAACTATGGGTTCTTGGAAGGTTGGGGATGAAGGTGGCTCCCATTCAGGAGGTCGCCAGGTATGATGCCCTGCCGTGGACGAGTGTTCAGCATGCTCAAGTCCTCAAAGATTGACTACCAAAAGGGCCCAAAGTTAAAAAACCCATCAAAAACCATCTATGCGTTGGTTTTGGCCCCGACGGTAGTTTTTTTCCCTCCTCTGATCCTTCACATCTTTGTTCGCTTTGTCTTTGATTTTGTGAAGGGTTAAGTGGGGGCTTTGGGAGATGATGAGTGGCTTTGGTATCCCCAAGTTTAGGTTTCACAAAAACCCGTTTGAACCGTCGGGTGGTGGTCACCCAAAGGGGGTGCTACCGTTGTGGTGATGAGGATACTTCATTGAAAAATCCCCCAAGAAAGTTGGGGGTGACTTCACCAAGCGCAAGGACAAGCACGAGAAACCATTCGGGGAAAAGACAACCCCAAGGGTGTTACCCCCGAAGATCCCCCAAGAAGGTAAATCGAAAAGGTAAAGGGCCCAAAGCCCCGAGCCTTCCTTCCCTCCCTCAGCGAATCGTTTGCCTCCTTCGACAAAGGGGGGCTTCTTCGAGCGATGATGAGTCCAAGGGAAGGGTTGGGACAAATAAGGGGCCTTGTTTCTACGCCGACACCAAGAACGGTGGCTTTTGCACCATGGCGTTTAAAGAAGGAAAAGGTCGGAAGGAAAGGGAAAGGGCCCCCGACTACGACTATGACCCCGACACACCCGGGGTACCACCCCCCGTCGAGATTGGGGTCTTTGAAGGACATTGAGAGTAAAGTGCGTTGCTCAAGCGGGCCGCTTGGGGAGAGGAACGACTTTAAGGCGAAGTCCCTTAGTGCGCTTCATGAGCAGATTTTGCTAAGGCGTCAGTGGTGGTTCCCGGGGAGGTAGGTGTGATGTTGCCCCATTCACACGTTGATTTGTCATTTCCCCAAAGGACAAGTATGGCATTCTTTTTGAGGAGGTCGGGTGAGTTTGAAGCCTAGGCCTAGCTTACATGGTGTGTGCAAGCTTTCTTAGGCTTGTGTTCTGAGCGGCCCTAGAGAGTGTAGGATTTTTGTGCTAGAGAAAGTCCGCTCAGTGCCCCTAGGAGTCGGATCGTTTTTTAGGCTTTGGAGTTGAGATGCGGGCGTTTCAGACAAAGACAAGATGCGTAGAGGAAGAAAAACAATTTCCTTCGGGGTTCCAAACTTGGGCTGGGTGTTTTTTCCCAGAGCCGCAGTTTGGGGGTGAGCTTTGCCCAAAGCAAAAAAGGTAGCAGAGGGAGTAGGTTTGTATAGGGGGGAAAAGGGGATAGCATGTTCGGTAAGATAGTGGTGGGAGTGGGTTTGAGAAGAATGAGAAAACCCCCCACAACTCCCCCGCCCCACCCGAACACTCCACCTAAGCCTACCAACCCCCCGAGTTTTGTGGGGAGATGGTGTGTTTGAAGAGCCCCCCAAAAAAAAAAATCCAAGAAGAAGTGTGGATTGCAAAAACCCAACCATTTCGCAACCCCCTTGACACACTGCCGAACTCTAGTGATCCCCCTTTCCCAAGAAAGTAGAGCCACCCAACCCAACAAGAGAGTGCCTACCAAAAGTGCGGGAGGTTACCGGGGAGTATTGTGAACGGGAAGGGCATTTGACTGAGTTTTTTTCAAAAGGAGGAATAGAGATGATCGGAAGGGAGTTTGGGTTGAACAACCGGGGGCATTTTACCCCCCACGAGTTGGGGTGCGTGAACCCGGGAAATTCAGAGGTTTCACTACTAAGCCCCCAGGTACAATTCCTCAAGGTGCTTGGCCCCGGAGGCGAGACCATGTGGTGGTCGTGCCCCGCGGGGTACCCGGGGGACCCATAGACTACGGGCCTCGTGGCGGTGGCTTTACCCCCCCTTCGTAGCGGACCAGTTTTCCCTATCGTGGTGATGCTATCCTCTCATGGGGCAAGAGATGTTTTGGGGTTTTTTTCCAAACCCCTTTTTGGGCAAGTGGGAAACCTTTGTATGTCCCGTTTACTAACCCCGTGTTGGTCCGTTTGCTCACCAAAGTCTTTTTATTGAGTAGGAAAAGGGGGACTGGAGAAGACTTGGCTTGGGATTCCCGGGTGTTCAGCCCTATGACCCTAAGTGCCCAAAAGGGGTTTTCCGCCCCGACCCCCTGCCCACACCCAAATACATTACATTCGGGGAAAGAGTAAAGGTAAGGTTTTTCTCCCGGGGGTCCATCCGAGTCAATTCGTTTTGGTCCTCAAGGATGTTTCTTTGGTTGGAATTTGCATTTTAACCTTCTTTTGGTGTCGCAACTCCTTGAAGACGGTTTTGAAGTGATCTTTAAGCCCCAAAATTTTCTTGGTTTTTTGGGCTCTCGTCATTGATGACTACTCGAGGTACTCCTGGGTGTTCTTTTTGGAGAGTAAGGATGAGGCTTTTCCACTTGTTCGAGATCTGATTTTGAGATTGCAAAATGAGCTACCTAAGAATTCCATGAGAGCTATCCGCAGTGACAATGGCATAGAATTCAAGAATGCTCACTTTGCAACTCTTTGCTCTTCTTGGGTCTCGATCACCGTTTTCCTCACCTCACACTCCCCAGCAGAACGGTGTTGTTGAGCGCAAGAATCGGACCCTTGTTGAGATGGCCAGGACGATGCTCGATGAGCATAGGACTCCTAGGCGGTATTGGGCCAAGGCACTCAGTTCTTCTTGCTATGTTTCCAATCGCATTTTTCTTCGAGCTTTCAAGAAGAAGACTTCTTATGAGTTGCGATTTGGGAGACCACCCAAGGTAAGTCACCTAAGGGTGTTTGGGTGCAGGTGCTTCATCCTCAAAAAGGGCAGTAATTGGATAAATTTGAATCATGGTCTTCTGATGGTATCTTTCTAGTTATTCTAATCACTCTCGTGCTTATCGTGCACTTAACCTTGAGACTAATAGAGTGATGGAGACTTGTGAGATTACCTTCGATGAGACTATGCCCTGTGTTTCCACTACTTTTGAGCTTGCAGGTGATGATGAGGTGAACACTAACATCTTTATGGAGGAGCAGGACGCCGCTAATTGGGTGATCCCGAGCCGACTCCACTGGCTGTCCCAGTTGACCCTGCGACGTCCACTTCGGCTCACGGTCCCGATCCGACTACTTCCTCTACATGGGGGCCGTTCGAGCAGCTTCCTTAGTCCGTGCCCGTTGCACCTGAGGGAGCTCCAGCTGTGTTGAGGGGAGGCCACTTCGTCCAGGCAAGCTCCACGCCACATCCAGCGGCAGCACCCGCCGAGAACATCATCGGCGACATTGACCATCGAGTCACACGGTCCAGGTCCTATATCTCTCACTTTGCTCATTCGGCTTTTTTTGCCTCTTTGAGCCCTGAGATGTTGGACACGCTTTGATGGATCCGGATTGGGTTAATGCCATGCATGAGGAGTTAGAAAATTTTGAGCAAAACCACGTTTGGGTCTTAGTTCCTCCACCACCTAGTTGCCACCCCATAGGTACCAAATGGGTTTTCAAAAATAAACAAAGTGAGGATGGGTGGTAGTGCGCAACAAGGCTAGGTTGGTAGCTCAAGGCTTTTGTCAAAAGAGGGAATAGACTATGAGGAAACCTTTTCTCCCATAGCTTGTTTAGAAGCCATTAGAATCCTTCTAGCTTTTGCGGCTTCTAAGGGTTTTTAAAACTTTTTCAAATGGATGTTAAAAGTGCTTTCTTAAACAGCTACATAGAGAGGAAGTGTATGTTAAACAACCTCCCGTTTCAAAATCCCAAGTTTCCAAACCATGTTTTTAAACTTCACAAAGCTTTGTATAGTTTGAAACAAGCACCTAGAGCATGGTATGATAGCTAAAAAACCTTTTTGCTTGCTAAGGGTTTTAAAATGGGATCGTAGATAAGACGTTGTTTCTCCTCAAGCAAGGCAAAGACACTCTCCTTGTCCAAATATAACATGGATGATATCATCTTTGGTGGTTCTTCTCATGCTCTTGTTGCCAAGTTTGCAAATATTATGAGCAGGGAATTTGAGATGAGTATGATGGGAGAGTTGACCTTCTTTCTCATGTTGCAAATCAAGCAAACCCGGGAAGGGACGTTTGTGCACCAAGGCAAGTACACGAAGATATCTTGAAGAAGTTTGACATGGGTGAGGCAAAGCCCCTCTTGACGCCCATATCGACTATCAACTGCCTTGGATGCGGACGAGGAAGGAAGGCGTGGATCAGACGGAGTACCGAAGCATGATCGGGTCGCTTCTGTACTTGACAGCGACTCGGCCGGACATTCAGTTCGCCGTCTGCTTGTGTGAACGCTTTCAGGCTCCCCACGGATTTCGCACAAGTAGGCGGTGAAACGCATCATGAGGTACTTGCGCTTCACTCCCAAATTTGGACTTTGGTTTTCCACCTCTTCTACTCTTGAGCTTTGTGGTTATTCTGACGCCGACTTTGCCGGTTGCCGACTTGATCGGAAGTCCACTTCTGGGACTTGCCAGTTTCTCGGGTCTTCTTTTTGGTTTCTTGGTCTTCTTGCAAACAGTCTAGCGTGGCACAGTCGACGTGCGAAGCTGAGTACATTGACGCAGCTAGTATGTTGCCGCTGTTGATTTGGATGATTGCCACTTTGAGAGATTTCGGTCTTGAGCTTACTAAGGTGTCTCTGCTGTGTGATAGCACGAGTGCAATTAGTGTGGCCAAAAATCCCGTGCTTCACTCAAGACCAAGCACATTGAGGTCTGCTTTCATTTCTTGCGAGATCATTACAAAAGGGCGACATTGACCTCCGGCATGTCGAGACCCAAAACCAGCTTGCGGATATTCTTACAAAGCCGTTGGATCAAGCTGCGTTTTTTCTCGCTTCGAGGCGAGTTGGGTGTTTTCTTTCCTCTTTAGAGGAGGAAAGTTTTGTGTTTCATAATTCTTTTTGGTTCTTTTTGTCTTTTCTTTGTCCTTCTTCTAAATTGTGTCTTGTTAGTGTTAGTTGGTGTCAATGCATGTGCATCTCATTTGCATTTGTGACATAGTTCATTTTAAGCTTCATACTTATAGCTAATATAATGAATCTATGCTCTATTTGAGGTGCTTTATGTGTCTATGGTGTTACCAACTTAGACTCTTTTGATCTATATGATATGCTATAGAGCTAAGTTAGAAAAGCTTTAAAAACTGAATTTAAATTCCCCATGCCACCTCTGAAATGGCACTAGCATGTGTAGGCTTTGAAGATCCTTCTTGGTTGTCTTGTATATATCTTGTATCTATGGCTCTTCATTGTTTCATTCACTACCTTTGAGCACCATGATTAATATCTAAAATGAAATTGCTCTCTGTTTTGTGAATTAGAAAGATCGAGTTGGGTTTGCATTGTGAGCACTTCACCGTGTGTTCGAGACTGCTTCCCATATGGTCGATACTTGAGCGGTGTCGTGTATGACCAAAAACCCGGTGTATCAGTCCTTTGACTTCGCCCAGTTGGTAAGCAGTGGCATCACTTTGCTGACAACCACTCGCATACAACTAAATCTGTCTAAAACTGAAAATTGGCTGCAAAACTCTGAAATTTGAAAATTCATTCAGTTGGGTCATTGGCTTGTTGTATGAATTTGCTAGGGATAGTTCTACTTGCTATACATGAGATTTCTTTGAGATAGATCCTATCTTGTTGCCATGTTTAGTTGTCTCTAGGAGGTGATACCCTTTCTCTGCTCTCACATGATATGCTCTCTAAAATAGCTTCTAAAGTGATCTTAAGCTCAACTTGAGTCTTTGTTGGGCACATAGAGCTTTTCCTATTCTCACAGGATCACATCACTTAGAGCATCTATTCATTGTCTTAGCTCTAAGTATGAAGCTTTTGCACTCATTTTGCATTTCATGACATTTGTAGCCGGATCTTGAGTTGTTGATGTTTTGATGAGCTTCATGTGTCAACAAGGGGGAGAGATGTGCATTTCATTCCATTTTCAGCCATCTACTTCCAAGGGGGAGAGTGCATCTCATTGGTCTCATTAGTTTAGAGCTTCTTTGTCAAAGGGGAGTTTTGTGTGCTTCTTTTTGCCCTAAGGACTCATTTGGTATCATTGAGTGTGCTTTTTCCCAGGGGAGCTTTTGCTAGATGTGTTGTGAAAGGTCCTAGATGGATAGAGGGGGGGTGAATAGCCTAATAAAAATTCTACAAAATACTAGAGCAAAAGGTTAGATAACACTTAAGCGAAGGTTTTTTGCACTACTCTACTGGGGTGCAAAGCCACCTATCCAATGCAATTCTATTTAGCTAAGTGCTTGTCAAACAATAGCAAGAACCTAAAGCACTTAGCACAAGCTAGCAAGAACAACTACTAAAGAAGCTGACTAGAAAGCTAACTAGACAAGATATGGAAGAAGTAAATACAAGAGGGGAGGTGATTGTTATACCAATGCCTTGTGATGTATGGATGTCAATAGGATGAACCAATCACAATGAATACCAATAAGTAGCTGAGAGACAAGATGAACACAATGATTTTTTCTCCCGAGGTTCACTTTGTTGCCACCAAGTTAGTCCCCGTTTGTGTCGACTACCTCAATGGTGTTTCGGTGGCTAATTGGCAATTCACAAGCCAAGCCCACTAACTTGGGCGCCACAAAAACCACCCAAATGAGAGTAACTCAATGACACGAGCAATCCACTAGAGTTACCCTTTGGCTCTCCGCCGAGGTGGGTACAAGCCCCTCTCACAATCACCGAAGTCGGCCGCAAACAATCACCAATTGCGCCGAAGCTTCTCCACAATCGCCAAGCCGTCTAGGTGTTGGCAAACACCAAGAATAACAAGAAACCACGCGGCGATGACGATGACCAAGTGCCACTAAGATGCAATGCAATGATCAAAGCACTTGGATCACTCAAATTCTCACAAATATGCAACAAGAGTGAAGAGAGTGAGTTGGGGGCTATCTCAAGCAAGCACAAGTATGTCAAATAATAGAAGATGCAAGAGTAAGCCCTAGAGTCGGCCAAAACATATTTATAAGCCTTCCACAAAAGCTAGCCGTTATTGCCCCTTTCTTTCAGCTATCTGCGCCAGTCCGGACGCAATTTGATAGGGGGGTCTGGACTAACGCGCAATGGTCCGACCTTCCTTCACCTTGAAATTCGCCGTTGGTGCCCTTCCTGCTGCCGACGTGTCGTATCCGGACGCGTCCAACATAGCGTCCGGACCCTCATCCAAAGAGAGTCCAGAGAGCGCAAAAGCCCGACATGCGTCCGGTGTCCTCGGTCCGGACCATGCTTTGCGTCCGACCCCTCTGCTCAGAGAAATCCAGTGAGTACAGGACTCCGGACTCAGCACCGTAGTCAGCGTCCGGACGATGATCTGCATCCGGACCTCCTGTCCAGAAGCGCTGAGAGTTAGGGTATGCCACTGGACGCAAGTCCATTGGTCCGGTCGGCCTTTGCCCTGTGTCCGGAGCCTCTCTGAGTGGCAAACCGAGCCACCTCTTCTTCTCCATGCTTCCAAGTGCTAACACCTTGTGATTCATCTCTTGTTCACCTATGTTAGCCTTTTTTACAAAATATTTTCATGGATTTTACTTTAGTTCTTTGTGTCACTTAGGTTTATTTTATATGGATGCAATGCAAACCTAGTGGCACATGATAACCGCAATCAAAACGAGTTTTCCCTTCTTAATAGTACGGCTATCTATCCTAAAGGTGATCACACTCTCTATAGTGTCTTGATCACTAAACCAAAAATGGCCTATGGATATACCTTTGCCTTGGTCCATTTGTTTTTCTCTTTCTTCTTTTCCTTAGCCATGGAGTGCTAAGGTGTGTAGGATGACCTTTGAAGCATGATACCAATCGGAGTGCAATATAAACCATCCTTACACCATGAATGCCTAGAAACCACTTGAAAGGCAACTTGAAAACACTTTGAGGGAACTAGATGCCACTTAAAGATGTAACAACCTAAGCATACTAGTTCTTCAAACACCATATCAATTTAGGTTCTAGCATTCACCACACAAGCATATCATGAATATAAGTACATATGCAAGAAAGCACTTATGAATGCACAAAGATATGCAACAACTTTATTCATAGGCTTGCTCCCCTACTTGTGTGCTTTTATTTTCAATTTTTTCAAAAATATTGTTCTTTGTTGTACTACTTACTTCTCCCCCTTTGTCATCGATTATCAAAAAAAAATGTGCTAAAAGGTTTTAAATTTTATTGGAGAGAAGTTTTGTTGTGGTTCAATCTGGGTTTTACTTGCCCCAAGCTATTTAACTGGGTTTTAAAAACCATGGACAAGCTTGTTCACACCCCAGAATGGTTATCTTGCCCATGTTGAGCTAAAAAATTTAAAATTTCCCATGATCTAGCCCCAAACTCTAGGATTGCAACCCCAAAAAAATATGTTTATGCTCCCACTAGATCAAGTCAAGCATAGAAGCAATAGGGGTTTCCCATATAAGCATCAAAATCATTTGTTTTTTCATAAATTGACCCTAATGAATTGATGTCTAGTGCACTAACAATTCCTAAAAAGGGAAGAATGACTTGTCAACCAACTTGTACCTTGCATAGCTCGAAGGAGAAGCATGTATATAAGGGGGGGGTGCATCAACACATATTTGAGAAGTCAAAATGTTAAAATTTCCATTCCTTAGCTTGAAAAACCCTTTCTTTCTCTAATAGCTTGGTGAATAGGGCGGCAATTTAAATCATCGGTGCCAACACTTGTGATCTTGATATCCCCCTTTGAGTTGATGGTCTCTTATGAAGTAAATCCCCTCAAAACAATGTGCTTGGTTTTTGGGAATGTTAAAACCGGATTTTTGGGTTTTTAGCTTCACCCACTTTAAATTGTAAAAATAGCAATGGCCCCTTGCTTGAAATTTGTTCACATAGTCATTAAAAAGTGGCTTTCACCCAAAAGGCAATTAAAGAAAAACAACTCCCGGCACTTATATTTTCCCGGCTTCGGGGGTTTAGGATTTGCAAACACTTTTTTTTGTTCTTTGATGCCCAAAGGGATAAAATTGACATGACTAGCATTTGCCCAGGGTGCCCGAGGTGCTTTTTTTATCAATCTTGCATCCCACATAATCGGAGTTGAATATCCAATTAGCTCAAAGTTAGATCCCTTGGGATACCCCCAATCCAAAATCTTGTGTATGCTTCAAGTACCCAATATTTTCTTTGAAAGCCTTCAAGTGACTTTTCTTGGAGAGGTTTGGGAAAATTTGCACACTGCATACACTAAACATCACATCAGGCCTAAAAGGGGGTTCACATAGGTAGGTTTAAAAATTTCTTGGGCCCGGGATAAAAATTTTGATCCCCCATATTCCCACTGAAATCACTATCCAAGTGTCCTTTAGTGCCCTTTGGAGTGCTAATGCTTTTTGGAACCCTTTAACCCAAACTTCTTCATCATATTTTTGATGTACTTGCCTTGACTCAAAAAAGGTGCCATTTTTTCAATTGTTTGTTTTTGAAGACCAAGGAAGTAGCAAAGTTCACCAATCATTTACATTTCTAATCATTTTCCATCATCTTGCCAAATTCTTCACAAAATTCTTGATTGGTTAAACCGAATATGATGTCTTCCACATAGATTTGGAGCCAAATAGATCCTTGCCAAGCCTCTTGGTGAAGAAGTAGTTTCAACCTTCCCCATAATGAACACTTTGGATAAAAGGAAATCCCTCAATTTTTCTTTACCTTTGTCTAGGTGTTGTTCAAGCCAAAAAAGTTTCCTCAACTTATAAAAAGGTTGGGTTTCCCTTTTTAAAATCTTCAAAACCGGGGGGGTTGCTAACATATACTAGCTCATTGATATAGCCATTCAAGAAAAAAAAATTTCAATCCCCTTTGGATTGCTTGATGTTGTGTGCCATGGGATAGGCCAATTGGATTCTTATTTCCTCTAATCTTGCAACCAGTGCATAGGTTTCTCCAAAGTCAAAACCCCCCAAATTGAGTGTATCCTTGGGGCTACCAATCTTGCTTGTTCCTTACAAAATATACCCCTATTGGTCTTGCTTGTTTCTAAAAACCCATCTTGTGCCAAACACTTGTAATTCTTGGGTCTTTCAACTAGTTCCCAAATTGGTTTCCCAGTGAAATTGTTGGGGGTCTTCATACTGGGATTTTCCCAATCAAAATTTTTGTAGGGGTTCATTTAAAACTTTTTTTGGGTCTGTGGATGATACAAAGGGGTTGTGCTCACAAAAGGATGCCAATCTTGATCTTTTTTGAACCCCCACTTGTAATGTCACCAAAAATTGATCAATGGGGGGATCTCTTTTCAAAGGGTTTGTCGGTTGGGGATTGGGACTTGATTTTTGAGGGTTGGTTGAGTTGGGAAATAGCAGGGTTGTTGATCTTTCATTTGAGAGCTACTAGCTTTCATTTGAGGTGAGTTTGGGGGGGGTAATTGATCTTTGTCATTTTTCAATGTAAAACACTTTTCTTGGCCTAATATCCCCAAAATCCATGCCCTTTATAGCATTTTCCAATTGTGGGCCAATAACATCTTTAGGGTTTTCATTCTTTAACTTTGGGGGCCATTTGTTTCATCAAATTCAATATATGAACCCCCCTCAAGTTTAACCCTAGCTGGGAAATTTCCCCACCTTAGGCTTTGTTGTGGTTGAGTAACCAAGTTGGAACCCTTCTTTACACTTTTTGTTTAAACTTCCCAAATCTTGTGCATTTCTTCAAGATTTTGCATTTGAAACCCAAAAGACTTTAAAATATGCAATGTTTGGGTTTCTTCCATTTAAAAATTCATATGGGGGGCTTCTCCATCAATGGATGAAAATAAACCGATTGCTAGGGGTTGCAAGCGGGGGGGGGGGTTGATAGCTTTGGGCCCCAAAAGGATTGGGCTCACATTGTACTCACTAAGCATTTGACCTTGCCCTATCAATCAATGTTTTATTTTTCCCCTCAACAAGGGCCCTTTTTTATTGTGGGTTTTTCTTGGCCCAGAGTTGATGCTTGATTCCAAGCTATAAAATAGCTCTTCAACTCTTATATTCTTGAATTCATTTCCATTGTCACTTCTCATTTTTTTGATAGTTGTTTCAAACTCATTGTGACATCTCTTGACAAAACATTTTAAAAGGTTCCCAAATGTATCACTCTTGTCATTGAGAAATAATACCCAAGTATATCTTGTAAGATCATCCACTATGACAAATTTATTTTGTTGCCTCCAATACTAGGGTATGTTTTTGGGTCCAAATAGACCCTTGTGCAAAACTCAAATGCTCTACTAGTGCTCATCTTGCCCTTCTTTGGATGGGTGTTACCAACTTGTTTGCCGGCTTGACAAGAGCTACAAAGTTTATCCTTCTCAAACACAACCCCTTTCAACCCTTTTTACTAAGTCATGTTTGATTAATCTTTCAATTGCTTCATCCCAACATGACCAAGCCTTCTATCCCAAAAACCAAACCCCATACTTGATTTAGTGAGAAAGCAAGTTGATAATTGAGCTTCATTGACATTAAAAATCAATTGGTGGGAGGTTCTCTTTCTAAAGCCTTTGAAGATAAATTTTTAAAACCATCTACATAATGATCTCTACTTCATCTTTTTCCAAATATGCATTTAAAATCCAAGATCAAACAATTGAGCTACCGTTTGGAAAATTGAATTTTTAAAGCTCTCAACTACAAGAAATTTGATATGCTCAAGTCATTGGTTATTGAAATTTTACCAAGACCCTTGACCTTCCCCTTTTGGTATTATCCCCAAAATGTAATACTATAAATGCCATCATTGGGGGTTGGAGTTGATTGATTTGAACATTATAGAATCCCCGGGTCAGGTTTTGAGTGCACCCACTATCAAGCCCCCAATCCCTTCCTCCGACTTTGTAATTGACCTACAAAACAAATTAGTTTCTTTTGGGTCCCCTACTTGTTTGGGTTTTCCAAAGTTAGTGACCAAGGATTTTGGCCCCCAAAAATTAGCCTTTTTTTCTTTGGGCCAACTAGGGGTTTGTGCCAACATACTTACCCATGATACCTTTGCACTTTTGGAAAGCATAAACAAGAATAAAATGCATAGAGGTAGCTTTACCCAAGTTTGGGTTTGGCCCCATGTTAAGTTTGCAATATTGGTCTAATGCCCCCTTGCTTGCATTTTGTGAAAAACCGGGCCCATTGCTCCTCACAAAGCTAGGCTTAGGATTACAAAGTCGACTTGCCTTTCTTGGGGGTATAGCCCAAACCCTCTTTGTAAGGGGAAGAACTTTGGTACCCAAGAACTTTAGCAAGGGGGCATCTCCACCATTTTGCCTTCCCCCAAAGCATGGTGGTTCATTAAATCTTTTTTAAATTTTTTTTCCTTTTTTCAACCACTAGTGAGATCATCCTTTGAGCTATCACTAGTAATGTGCAAGTGGAGGTGTACATTGTTTTTTGGTTTGGGTTTGCAACAATGATAGGAGTGAAAAATGTTTTCATCTAGAATTTCACAAGTTACTCCAACATTGCATGATGAAACCCCTTACCCTTTGCTTTGATAAAAGGGAGAGGAGTGAGCCTTTTAAAGCTTGTAGTGAGCCCTTCTCAAGTTTCTGGGCTTCCTTAAACCCTCTCATGAGAGCCATTGGCTCATAAAAAGGATTGTTCAAGATCCTTAAGTTCTTGTTCAATTCTTTGCACCCCTTTTCTCTTTTTCTAAAAAGCACTAAAAAGTTTGCTTCATAATCTCAACTAGTTCCCCTTGGAGTTTTCCCCCTCATCTTCACTATTTATCATTTTTCACTATCACTATCATCATGAGATTGTATCTTAGTTGGCTTAGCCATGAAGCATGAGGGGAGTGTCGAAGTGGATGGCTTGTTTTTGATGCAATGCTTGCCAAAGCCTTTTTTCTTTGGGCCCTTTTTCCTCTTATCATCCCCTTTGGACATCATCGGGGAAAAATCACTATCATCCCAGGTCACCCCATTTGGATTCCCCTTCTTCTTTTTTGGTGAAGGATTTTTTTTCTTCTTTCTCTTCTTGTCTTTCCTTCTTCTATATCATTCACTTATTTATTGGGAAAAATCCGAAAACCCTGTGACCGGTGCTCTTGCACTTTTAGCATTTTTTCTCTTTTTTCTTTGCCCTTAAGTTGTCTCTTCTCTTCCTAGAAACCCTAGCCCTTCTTTCTTTAACTTTCCAAACTTTCGCCAAAGGGGGGCCATCAAAATTTATCATCATTTATCACTTGCTTCTTCATCATCACTTGACTCTTGCTTTTTTGCTTTGCCCTTGCTCTTGGTTAAGAAGGGCCCTTTAATGCTAAGCTCTTCTTTTCTTTATTTTCTTCCTTGACCTTTTCTTCTTCACTTTTCCCCATTGTTTTGATCTTCAATCGGAAACCCCACCAAGTACTTCATTAGGGTGATCTTGTCCAAACCATCTCTACTAATTATTTTTCCTCAAAGTTTTGTATTTCTTGGGGGAAAAAAAACCCAAAAAAGCGGTTTGAGAAATTTCATCTTTGACCTTCTCCCCAAGCTCTTGAGTCATTGATGATCACTTGGAGCCTATGGGGGCATTTTTCCCAGATGGCTCATCATCCTTCATCTTGAAATGAGATAGCTTGTCCTTGAGCATGTATTTGTTGGCATTCTTTACCGTTGAAGTGCCTTCAATGTATATTCTAATATCTTCCTACTTTTACTTGCTTTCTCAAGATCTTTGATTTGTTCAAACACCATGGAATTTTAATGCCTTTTTAGTTGGGCATTGAGTGCCATGGTGTTGCATTGCCCGGGTTTTCTTTTGGGGGTCCCTTTTGGTGTGGGAGCAGCTTCATCAAGAATGACAAAGTCATGTCCGGTAACTCCCCACCTTCTCATGTATTGAGCCTAGATGATTTTTAATTTTTTCCCTTCCAATAATCAAAAGAGGGGCCATCAAACCTTTTGGGGGTTTGCTCCCCACATGGGTTTAATGATATTTGGGGCCATCACTAACAACCCAAGGTTGGGGTTTTTCCTTGATAATTTGCGGTGAACCCCGACTCCGATACCACTTTTAAAAGGGCCTAGTTTGGGTAGAGGGGGGGGAATTTGCCTTTTTAAAAATTCTTCCCAAAAAAAATAGAGAAAAGGTTAGATAACACTTAAGCGAAGATTTTTTCTCTTGCTCTACTTTTTTTTGGGTGCAAAGCCACCTATCCAATGCAATTCTAGTTAGTAAGTGTTGTCAAAAAATAGACAGAACCAAAAGCACTTAGCACAAGTAGCAAGAACAACTACTAAAGAAGCTAACTGACAAGTATGGAAGAAGAAATCAAAGGGAGGGATTGTTATACCAATGGCCTTTGATGTAGGTGTCAATAGGATAAACCCAATACAATGAACACAATGATTTTTCTCCCCGGGGTTCACTTGGTTGCCCCCAAAAGTTAGTCCCCTTGTGTCGATATAAAAAGGGTATTTCGGGGGCTAATTGGAATTAAAGCCAAGCCACTCTGGGGCGCCAAAAGAAAACCCAAATGAGAGTAATCAATGCACGAGAATCCCAGGTTACCCTTTGGCTCTCCGCCGGGTGGGTACAACCCCTTCACATCACCGAAGTCAGCCGAAACAATCCCCAATTGCGCCGAAGCTTCTCCACAATCGCCAAGCCGTCTAGGGTTGTAAAAACCAAGAAAAACAAAAAACCACGGGGAGACGATGCCAAGTGCCATAAGATGAATGCAATGATCAAAGCACTTGGATCATCAAATTCTCACAAATATGCAAAAAGAGTAAGAGAGTGGTTGGGGGCTATTCAAGCAGCACAAGTAGTCAAATGAATAGAAGATGCAAGGTAACCCCTAGGAGTGGCCCAAAAACTATTTATACCCTTTCCACAAAAGTACCCTTTATTGCCCCTTTCTTTCAGCTATCTGCGCCAGCCCGGACGCTTTTGATGGGGGGGTCTGACTAACGTGTGCGTCCGGACCTTTCCCTTTCCCCTTAAAATTCGCCTTGGCGCCCTTCCTGCTGCCGACGTGTCATACCCGGGATGCGTCCAACAGTAGCGTCCGACCCTTCTTTTTTGGCCCGGACCCTCATCCAGAGAGAGTCCAGAGAGCGCAAAAGCCCGGACAGTGTTCGGTGCCCTCGGTCCGGGGACCATGCTTTGTTTTGGATCCTTGTCAGAGAAGCCCAGTGAGCCAGGACCCCGGGACTCACACCGGAGTCAGCGTCCAGACGATGTTAGTCCGGCCCTCCTGCCCAGAAGCGTGAGAGTTAGGATGCCACCGGACGCAAGTCCATTGGTCTGGTGGGCCCCTTTCCCCTGCGTCGGACCTTGCGTTGGGAGCCTCTCTGAGTGGCAAACCGACCCACCTCTTCTTCTCCATGCTTCAAGTGAACCCTTTGTGATTATCTTTTGTTACCTGTGTTAGCCTTTTTTTCAAAAAATTTTTTATGGATTTTACTTTAGTTTTTGTGTCACTTGGTTTATTTTATATGGATGCAATGCAAACCCAGTGGCACATGTAACCGCAATCGAAATAGTTTTCCCCCCTTTATAGAGGCTATCATCCCAAAGGGATCCACTCTTATGTGTCTTGATCACTAAACCAAAAAAAGGCCCCATGGTATCCTTTCCCCCTTGGGGCCCTTTTGTTTTTCTCTTTCTTCTTTTCCTTATCCATGGAGCACTTGATTCACCAGATCATCCATCTAGCTCCATGTCCCAAAGGGGAAACCCCCTATTTGTCATACACTTAGTACAAGGGGTTTGTCCATGGTTTATCAAATTTAAACCAAAAAAAAACAAGGTCTTTCATGTTTAGCCTTTGCCCCTTCTGGGGGTCTAGTTGCTTTGTTGGCTCCGACAGGTTTCGATTGTTCTTGAGCATTAAAATGATGTAAGTGGTTTCAATTGGTATTTTTTTAGCTCCCTTAGTGTTTTTATTGAAAGTTGAGCTTTAAGAGCTGTGATTGGTATCTTGGATTTGTACGTGTTTTAGCCGTTTTTGCCTCTTTTTGAGGGTAGTTTTTTTTGCTTGGTTGCGTCAGCCCTTGCCCATGTCTTTGGGAACCAAGTTTTGGATTCGCTTTGCTTTCTCAAGGACCCCCTTTTTGGATTCTTAGATTTTTGGTCATTTGGACAGCTTTCCTTGTGGCCAAATCAGAAATGCACTTGTGTTGACAAGCACTCATCGAGGGGGATTGCCAAAAATGGTGGGTAAGTACCCATGTGTTCAGTTTTGTGTGATGATTGCCCAACACTTGAGCGGTTCAGTTTTAGTGGTTGATTCTAACCGTTTGCGAAGCAAATGTGTGCCCGTATATGGCTTTGGTGTCAGGTGCATGCCCAGTGCGTGGGCAAAAGGTGTAGAAAGGCGGTTTGAGGCTTGGTGCCCAGGACCGGAGCAGTGAAGGAGGAAGCGGGGTCGGACTGAGGGGCCATGGGCGCCGGGGGTAGCTTGGTGCCTAGTACTTGGGGACCCGGGGAGTGCGAGAAGACATGGGGTAGACCGAGTTTACCGAGTCAAAACGGTGGACACACAAGTCGAGCGGAGGCTGGGGGGCTCGGAGTCCGACCGGGGGAAGACAAGGTGGCTCGCGTCGAGTGGTTTGGTGGTTTGGGCCTAAAAACCATTGTGTGGGTTTTCCCGAGTTTGGGCCGCAAAATTCGGGGTTCGGTAGTTGACCCCAAAAGCTACGGTGGCGGGTTTCCTAGGTTTGGGCCTCAAACCTGGCGGAGCTTCCAAGGAAGCGGGGGATGGCACGTGAGGGGAATCCTGGAGGTTGCGTCGAGGCAGCGGAAAACTCCTGGCAGGAAGGGGGCCGTCCATTCAAAATGCGGGTGATATTATCTAGAGCTTGGACTGAAAATGCTTAGGTAGGTAGTTCACTCAATGTATTAGGGGTCTTTGGGAAATAGCCAAGCCCGATAAGTGGGGGGAGAAGGGGTATCCCTCATCCTATCTCTTGAACCCCTAATCATTTGCCCCAACTCTCTCTCTCTCTACCCTCTCTTACTTCATGAGATCCCTGGTTGATTTCCCCAACCTCTGTAAAAACTTGAGTTTGTTGCGAGGAATCGGAGGCCGTAACCTCCGTTAGCCATGGCGGCGATTATTACTTGATCGTGTCCCGCTTTTTTGCTTGTGTTCTTCGTTTTTTCTTTTGCTCTCTTTTTTCCCGAGATGAGAATTCTTGTTTGAGAGAAGCTTTGCAAATTCCGTTTGAACCAAGTTCTTGGTACTCATGAGGAGCAACTTTGCACAAAGCAATTTTTCCTAAAACCTCACGAGCACTCAGATGGGCCCGTTTTCTTTGGGGTGTTCTTCTTTTTGGGGTTTTCTACCGAAATCTTTTGTGCCCGTTTAACCGACCCAAATTGAGCGATGTTTTCTTCGCGATAGCTCCCCAACTGCTCAAGGATCATGCCTAAAATGTTTGGTAGCAGTTGGTGATCTTTTGGTGCGGATTTGGAAAGGTTTGGTAAAGATAAAATCGAGTTTCGCATTTTCTGCGCTTCTGTCGGGGCCTCGGACGCTCCGACGGTTTGTGTTGGACGCTGGTACGTGCTGACATCAGTGTCCGTCGCTCGGCTTGTCTATGTCCTTCGGTTTTGGGTCGGACGCTCTTCGAGTCTGTCGCCAGCGTCTGTCGATCTTTTGCGATGTGCAGTTCTGTTTTGCTCTCGGGTAGGTCGACGGACGATCTTCACAGCGTCCGTCTCGACCGTCCGTCTCCTCGGTAGTCTTTCAGCTTCTGTCAGGCTCTCTGGAAGGCCGACAGACACTCGCCTAAGCGTCTGTCGCCAGCGTACGACGCCCTGCCCTGGAGCGTCCCTCGCACTGTCTTTCCAGCGTCCGTCCCCGGCTTTTTGGCTGATTTGCTCGGAATTCTTGCCTCTTTCTCATAGTGGTCCGGTGGGCTGACCCTGGCACTTGGCCGCCTCAATGGAGGTTGGGGGACCAGGTGCCCAAAAGAAGCTCCGGAACATTTTTCATTGGTCCAGTGGTGTGACTTGGTGGTCAGCAAGCACAGTGAAGGCGTCGGACTAGAAGTATTGGTCCGACGCTAAGCGTCAGACTAATGTCCAGAGACTTGGAACTCTCTGTTTTGGGTTTGAAATGGCATCGGACTAGAGTGATTAGTCCGATAGTGGACCTCCGGACCAGAGTCCAAAGGCCTTGAGGTTAATGTATAAACTTGGTTGAAGTTTTGGTCAAGGCGTCAGACCAGGTCTCTAGACCATGGTAAGTGGTCTGACGTGTTCTGTTTCGCGCGCCAACGGTCGATTTCAAATTTCAGAGGACACATGGGAGCCAGAGGAGGTGTCGGACCAAAGCGTCGGACTAGGTGGTATGGGCCCCGGTCTCGCAAAGTAGTCCGACACTATGCTTTTCAGCAGACCCAAGTGCTAATGATAGTTCCTTGTGAGGGGTTATTTAAGGGCGTGTGGCCGGTTCAAGCTCTCTCTCTTGACTATTGCACACTTGGACATTGCATACAAAATTGTGAGCTTGTGACACACACTCCCACTCATCTCCAACTTGATTGATCATCCATTTGAGAGATTTAAGTGAATCTAGTGCATTGCATGAGTGAGTTCATCTAGTGGCACTTGGGAGTTGTTTTTTCGCTGCGGTTTTTCTGTTACTCTTGGTGATTGCCATCACCTGGACGGTTTGGAGCAGCGGTCATAGATCGAGAAGCTTGGTGATTGTGTTTTGTCGACTACAAGTTGATTGTGAGGGGTTTTGTGCCTTCCCTGAGGGAGATTGCAAAGGTAACTCTAGTGGATTGCTCGTGGCATTTTGATAGCCTCATCTTGTGTTGGTTGTGCGGCACCTGATGACGGGTTTTGGCGGGGTGATGCCAATTAGCGTGTGAACCTCCAAGTGAGTGTCTTGCCGCAATGGGGACTTAGCTAGTTGGCAAGCTAGTGAACCTCGGAGAAAAATCAAGTGTCAACCTTGTCTCCAATTGTGATTGATTGGTTTTCTGAAGTATCAATTGGTTGAATCAATCCTCTACACAGCGGTATATCGATCACCCCTTTTCTGTCTTTGAATACTTGTGTTCTTGTTTAGTAGGATATTAGATTGTGCTAGTTAGCTCTCTCTAGCTTTAGCTTATGTGTTTGTGCTAGGTTTGTTTAGCTCTAGTAATAAACTCCTAGTATTGTGATAGGAATTGTGTGATCCCAGACATATTAGGATAGAAATTGTGGATGGCTTTGCATCACCCTTTAGGCTAGCGCAACATTCGCTCCGCTTCTTATGTTACTAACTAGTTTGGAAGTTGTTGTCATAGTTTTATTTTAGGCTATTCACCCCCCTCTAGCCATCACTTAGGACCTTCCACTAATGCTAGCAAAACCCTCACTACTTCAATTCTAGCCATAGGTGCAAAACTGCATCAAAATCAACTCCCTGTTGCTGAGCATAGCCTTTTTCCACCAACCTGGCCTTATGCTTGACAACTTTACCTTATGGATTCTTATTAACTTTGTAAAACCACTTGAGCCCTATGGCTTTACTCTTTGCAGGCAAATCAACAACCTCCAAGTCTATTGGTTTCGATAGCTTGCATCTCAACCTGCATCGCCTCCCTCCATTGAGAAAGCTTCATAGCTTCACTTACAGAAGCTAGTTCTTTAGTTGCAACAAGGCACACACCTTTTGTACTCAAAGTTATGAACCTCTTCTATCGAGTCAAGTAAGTTAGGAAGAATTTTGTAACGCAACGGTGCTCCTTTGAGTCTACTGAACCGTTAGTGGGTGGAGTCACCCACTGGATCTGGTTGTTTGATGAGCCTCCTGATGTTTGAGGTGTGTGGGGGGAGTCCTCCCCCACTCCTCCTGCCGATGGAATTGACGGAGCTAGCGATGGTGGCGCTAATTGCATAGGATTGTCAGCAGATCCTGTTGTTAGATTTTCTTTCAGGCACAACCTCTGTTGTCTACTCGTCATTAGGCCAGCGAATATTGCAATTTCCTTGCACAACTGCATCGTTTGGCCCAAAACTACAACTTTCCGCTGCAGGACCTCCCTCCATGACGCCAAGGACCGTGGAATCTAGCCTTAACCTCGACGCGGTGAACTCCATGTTCATGCAACCAATGTGTTCGACTAAATGCCTACTTGGGATTCTTCTAGCTGAGAGATAGAGAGAGAGATAGATAAATATATTCTTAGTATATGTTATTTAATATGCGTTATGAAATTTAATCTCGTATATGTCATTTCATATATGTTTATGAAATATAATCTTAGTGTATGTCATTTAATATATAGATGGTTGGACGTCGAAATCTTCCACCACCGAAAGTCATTGGTTGGAATGGTTATTGTACTTGGATGGGTTTCGATCCAGTATTGTCGGTAGTACCGGTGAATCATCCAAGCATAGTAAGTTAATCAATATATGTTTCATATGTACGAAACTAAATCACCCATGTTAATTAACAAATCTTATATGTATGTAGATGATTGATCCAATTGTTTGGCTTAAAGGAACACTCGTTATTTCGGGGTTCACAATGTGGATGTTCAGATTTATCATGTAGATAATGGTCCACTATACCAATTATTGTATTTCATTTTCAATTGTCGTTAGGATGGGTCATGGTCGTGGCTGCGATGACGTTGGCGGTCGCAATGTGTTACAAATCTCAGAGGAGAGAATAAAGGGACCCCCAACGGGGTGTTGCTATTAAGTATACTGTCATGGCATGTGCAACTATGCTTCAAGAAATGGGATCACACTTCCTACTCTGTCCTCAGTGAAGATTCAAGCTATAAATAAGAACATGTCTCATGATCTTCGGGGTTTCTGTGCACGAAATGGCTCAGAACTCACAAATGGTAAGTCTAAGTCATACTCATAGCTTATACCTAGATTTGTTGTTGTATGTTGTCAATATTGCTCTCATAATTAACCCTATTTTCGACCAATACTTATAGGTAGAGGAGTACGACATGACCTATGCAGGGTGTAGTTTTGAAGCCATTCTTATCGAAGCAATGGATAGCTTGAGTTATGACTAAAAATATGTTGATGAAGAGCCAACACTAACTACTGAAGGATTTTAGGAAAAGTTGGTTGCGACTAAGAAGGGAGACCAACCAACTACTTGAGCCCATTAATCGTTGTTAGTACACCATGTACTCGTAGTTGTGAAGCAACGGAGAGTGCACTATTTAATACGATGTTCTTCCTCGATGAGATATTTGGTTACAAGATCGGTGACTACACTTCACCGAATTGATAGTACTGAATCATTGAACTATTGTACCCCCTAAGATTGTCACGTTATTGAAATTTTGCAATATAAATGTTGATGGTTTTTGTATTGTTTCTGGCCCACAACCACCTTCACATTGATATCAAATGGTTTGATTATTACCGCAAAACAATTATTAAAAATGCAAATTGTAAAAATTATATCACTATCAGTTAAAATAAAACCAGCAGTGATATATCATATACACTTGCAGTGGCAGGCCCACCTTTATTCAAAGGTATTCAGTTGAATACCCAAATCTTCTAACAAAAAAATATACATATAGTGCATATTTCAAGTTTGTATTTGAAAAAGAAAAAATACAACTATTTTGAATACATGTACAGGCAAATAGGCTCAATTATGTGTTATTGTTGTCCTAAAAGCTCTCACGCCTAGCTCCGCCGGTGGCCACCCCGGCCCCGGCGTCCACCCCCTCCCTCGTAGCCGGACACTTCGGCCGCGACACCCACCATAACCCCTTAACCAGCTTCATGCCGCCCTAGTCGTTTTCCATGGAGCGGGGCTCCTCCTCTGCCCGCTCCTAGGCCGGTGTGGTTGTTGGCACCAAGAATGATACACTTTTACATAACTAAACATATGCCAACATCCTTAGGATCGAGGATAAAACAATCACATCATGAGCATTCTTTATAAAATAACAAGTTTCACATGTCCATGAGTATTTGTTTGCAGGATTAGAGAAATGGAAACAAAGGAGAGCCAGTGGGACCCACATAGGGGTCGGCCGACCTCCTATAGGGCCCACAAGCTCTCCCCTCTGGCCATGATCAGGAGAAGCACCTTAGAGTGATTATCAACCCTTGGATCACTCTATGCTTTCTCCCAACGGCTCACAAGCAACTCACATGGATCCATGGGCCCACATCAATAAGATCAACATGACCAACAACTCAGAAGAACCAACCAGCCACATGACAAGTGGGGCCAGCATCTAGAAGGACAAGGTGGGCTAGAGACCCCAAGGGGGGGTTGACCGACCTCCCACATGGCCCACTATCCCCTCACTTGGCCCTTGATGAGTGGGACTGGTTCTAGAAGATGAAGGCAGGGCTCACAGGCCATAGGGGGTCGGCCGACCTCCCCTAGGTCGGTACAGCTCCTATTAACCGCCACACTCATTTAGCACATGTTGAAGATCAGAACCATCCACTCTAAGTCGGTTTAGAGGCGGTTGGATCCAAGGGTGGAGGATTGAAGTCTCTTAGATCAATGACGTGGTGATGGAGTAGCCCCTACTCCACCTCCCACTATAAATAGAGGCTCATACCCCCCTCTTCATAGATGGTGAAGAAGCCTAAAAGCTCTATTCCTTAGATTGTTCTAGTAGTTAGTATAGAGTGAGAGTTAGAGTTGAGTCAAGCTGTGCTCGGGATTTCTGGAGTCATCTTCTGGAAAGTCTGGTATAGCTCTTGTATCTTTCCTTCTTTCTAAGACTTTATCTTATTCAATATATTACTTTTCCTCTACTTTACTTAGTCCTTACTTTGAGCATTACTATACTAGTTATAGTCTTGTTATATCCTATAACTCTTTAATAGCCTTTACATCAATAGTTTGTGATCCTTGTGGGCTTTCTCGTATGCGATCATTGCCTATCATAGGTGCTTTGATTATAGATCATAGTCAAAGTAGTAAGTTGTGTGTAAGCGTGGTGCTTATACATAACCTTATCCTTGGTTACCGCTTGTTGCACGGATTCTTTGTGGTAGCTAGCAAGAGAGTGACAACCTTGTCTAGTGTTTGTATTCCACCACATGTTCTTAGGCAAGTTCTTAAAAGGTAAGGCCCCCGTAAACAGAAGGCGCGGTCCGGTAGGAGCTTTGTCCTCCTACTGATCTACCCCCTTGCCTAGCATACTTGTATTGAGGAGACAAACTATAGTGTTTAGACTAGTTAATTGTCTAAGTATTTTGAAGTAGAGAGAATTACATAGGAGTCCCTATACTCTCTCATTGTCCTCCCACCTAGCTATACTATCTAGTTATCTCTAAGTTATCTTTTACCTTGGCTTATTCATTCATCACCCTTCCTATCACATATATCGTTTACCCCTCTATACTAGTTGGTACTAAGTTGAGATGCTCTCTAGGATCTCTAACCAATTATCATTTCTAGCTCAGCTTTCCCTTGGGAAAATATAAATTACGATACCTTGGAATACTCCTAGGTGAAGTGCTACAATGGTATAATCTGTGCGCTTGCGGATTTATCCAATAGTCATAAGAAATACCAACAGTGGTCGCGGGTGTGGACGGCGCTTCGGGCTCAGCGCCTCCTTCCTCCCCACTGCCAGCCCGCCAGGGGACGCTGCGGAGCCGTCTCAACCCAGATGTTGCACCGTTCTCCCCGTCTTCCTTCGGTCGGGGGCCGGGTGCACCTCTCCGACTCCGAGACTTATTCTGGGGAGTCCGAGGCTCCCCCGCCCGGCCGTGGTAACGCCCCGGTGCTGCTCCCGCGCCAGCAGCATAGACGTCGGCGCCATCGTAATGTTCGCTCAATCTTCATGGCCGCGGCTCGGGACGAAGCATCAGTCCTAGCTTCTGCCGGAGCCCATCACCGTGCCCCCCCCCGCCCCCTCTGCCGCGTTGGTTGGCGTCGGTCATCATCCACCCTGTGCGCATGTTGCTCCCGCCTGATGGTGACGGGTTCCGCCCGGTGTAGAGCCGCCAGATGTGGCGTCGGACGGCTCCCTCACGCAACCCTCGACCGGTTCCTCAGAACCTCGTCAGCCGCTGCTTCAACTGCTTGGCTAAGGACCATGTGAACGTCGATTGCACCTTCCCCTCCAGCTGCCTCTCCTGCTACATGACTGACCACCCTGCTCGTGACTGTCCTCGGGGGGGCACCCCTGGCCATCGCGATGGCAAGAGGGGACTTTCCCGGTTCGCGCCTCAGGAACGGCCCCCGGGGTACGCCGTCGCCATCAGAGCCCAGATCGCCTGCGTCATGGGGCCACTGCCGACACTATTTCCGGGGGATCTACGCCCGCTAGTCGGTTGCCCTCGGTGCCACCGGCGGCGCAGCCGGCCAGCCTTCCGCAGGGTGGTCAACCTCGTAACCCGGATGCTAGTGACCCCGGCCACCTGGTCGCTGCTTCTGCTCCCATTTGGGACCTGCAGAACCTCGTCGCTGGATCCATGGAGCCAGGTGATGACGCCCTTGTCTTTGTCGGGACGCAACGGCCATCCTATGTGCCGCTTCCTCCCCTGCCACACGCGCTCGATCTCGCCTACTTGAGATGGTTGTGGTTCCGCTCTCGTCGGCCCTTCAGGCGGCGGAAGAGGAGCTCTCCCTAGCGTTGGTCGCTCTGGTGAAAGGTCCTAATATGGCTAGAGGGGGGGGTGAATAGCCTAATTTAAAATCTTCAAGATCACTAGAGCAAATATTAGTAACACAAATGGCGATAAATGCGGTTTGCTCTAGCTCTACTTGTTAGGCAAGCCACCTATTGCAAATCTAATAAATATAGTCTCTATGTCACTCAATTTGCTAGGTCTCTAAAATACCACTAGTGAGCAAAAGGATACTCTAATCAAAACTACACAAGCAACTTCTACTCAACTAGATATAATTACTACTAAGCAAGATGAGAACAAATAAATGTAAGGAAGAGAGGTGATTTTTATACCGTCGTTGGAGAGTAGAGAGCCAATCACCAAATAATTAATTCCAACAATATATATCAATCAATTCAATTCACCGGAAGACAAGAGATGACACCAATGATTTTTTCTCCCAAGGTTCACTTGCTTGCCGGTAAGCTAATCCCCGTTGTGTCGACCAACACTTTGGTGGTTCCTCGGTAGAAGGCCCTCAAGACAAGCCCCGCAAGGCACCGCAACAAACCCACACACAAGTGCGGTAACTCAATGACACGAGCAATCTAATAGCGTTGGAATTTAGCACTCCGCCGGGGAACCACAACAACCCCTCACAAATTCACCTTGATTGGGGGCGGACACAATCACCAAATCCCCTCACCAATCAATTGATCTCCAACCGTCTAGGTGAAGACAATCACCAAGAGTAATAAGAATACCAGAATTGCAATCACCACCTAGTGCCACAAAAATGAATCACAAATTCATGAACACTAGGTTTTTCCCCAAATCGAAATGCCCTAGGGTTTTCCTCAATCCTTTCAAGAATAAGCACCAAGCTTGGAGAAGGAGAGGAGAGGGAGGGGATCCTCTTGGAGCTCTCAAATGGATCTCATGAGCTTGCTCTCTCACTTGATTTTGGCTCAAATCAAAGGCATGAGAGAGGGGAGGAGATGAGAGCTTTTCTTCTCTGTTTCTGTTTTTGCGAGAGTGAGCAGAGAGTGAGAGGTGCCCGGGAAGCAAGGGGAGGGAGCTGGACTAAACCCACATGCGCTGCCCAACGGTCACAAGACCAAAACGGACCAGTGCACACGCGAAGCTTCCTGGAAGCTGTAGTGGCAGCAGCTGCAGCAACGGTCGGCAACGCAGCAGCACCCTCTCGCATGTGCTACTTCCTTTTCCATTTTGTCAACTGAAACCACTTCCATGTTCACACCATGCTGCATGCTCACTTGTCCCATTTCTCTTTCACACACAAAGTCAACAAACTTGCATGCAAAGAGGTAAAGAGGCAGCACCCCTGCGTGGGAAACTCTCTCCATTTTTCTATGCATGCAGCCACACACACATATGCACGCATGCAGCAGCAGCAATTCCTTTTTATTTCCAACCTTTTTTGGTCCTAACTCCATCAAGATATTCCAAAATTAATTGGGCACTTGAGTCAGCTTATCACAAATAGATTTTCAGTGTATAATCTCACCACGTCACTAAGCGCAATGCATATGCAAATGAGACTCACATTTAGTGGCACTAGATAACCATTTCAATTAAAGAATTCCGCTCTTTATAGTACGGTTATCTATCCAAAAACCAATCACGCACTCTATTGCGTCTTGACCGGCAAAATAAATATTCTATTTTATACGTTTGCCTTGAGCTCATAGAATTTATTTTTCTCCATTTCCATTCCAAGCATGAGCACTTGATCAATATTTTGGACCATCTCCATCCGCCATGATGCATCATCTAGCTCCATTACTTGGGTTGGACCACCTTATCTAATTCAACCACTTAGCACAATGGTTAGTCCTAGGTTGTCATTAATTATCCAAAACCAAACATGGAGCTTCAATCTCCCCCTTTTTGGTAATTGATGACAACCCTCACAAAGAATAATTTGTAATTGAAATTTTGAAATTATCATGCTTGTCCAATCTTTTTAGATCATGAATAAGATTTGGACATTCATCACAAATTCGATTTTGGTAGAATTAGCTCCCCTACATATGTGCCAAGTGTTTGGATTTGCATGGCTTTGCACATAAGCATGAATAACAAATTGTGGGAGAGTAATTTTACCAAAATGATGCTAAGGTGTAAAGAATGGACCTTTGAAGCGTGATACCAATCGGATATCTAGACATTCATCGAAACTCAAGAACCCCGTGAGATCAACATTATAGGCAAGGTTCTTGATTCACATGAAAATACATGATAATATACTATGTCTAGTTACCACCTATGCATGCTAGTACTTTATTTCACCATACAAGTTCTTATTCTAGCATACACCACATAAACATGAATAGGGAATTTAAGTACATATGCAATGAGAAAGTCATATGTTAATGCACAAAAAAATGCAACAAATTGTTTATGTAACACCCCAAATTTTGCTTTTTGAAAAATAGAGTTAAATTTATTTAATTCTTAATTTTGTGCTCATAAAATCTCCGTTTCAACTCCGTTTTGATCCATTCAATTTGCGTTAGATTTGTAACGATGAGATCTACATGATGAAACCCTAACCACTCATGTTTTGAAAATGTGAAAATATAGATTTATTTAATATCTTTTTAAAATCCAAGTTTAATATCTAAACCTTGTTTTCTCCGTAACTTCTACGTTTTAGATCCGTTTTATCTCGTTCAAGTTGCGTTGGCTTCGTATCGATATAACCTTCGCATTAGTGCCATTTAATACCATGTTAATAGCTCTGTATTTTCATGATGTGAAACCCTAACTTGATTAACAAATATGCAACTTGTTTTACACATAAAATATCGATAGTTTCTACTGCCGTTTTCAAAACCAAATACAAGTTTGACCTAATCTAATCAAGGAGTTTTTCTGAAATACTTTATCCACTCTTTTATATAGTTAAAATTGATAAGTCCTATAGTTCTCTTTTATACACGCAAACCTTCCGATAGATGTATCTTGATCATCGTAGCTCTGATTAGTGTGTTCTTCGCGACTATGTGGTCGTAGAGATGCGTAGATTTCTTTTTAAATCATTTTCATTGATTGGTGTATTGTTCTAATTTAGCCATGTTTGTATTCTTTGTATGATCAGATGCTTGTGTGGTGATTTATTAATTATTGTCCAATCGGTGAGTTTTGTGTTGGAGATCAAGAGAAGAAGTTGGTATTTTTGGAGAATTTGGAAGACTTGAACTAGAAGAGGAATCCGTGTTTAAGGCAAGTATTACATGGGAATATCCTTGATGTCCTATTCACTATAATCACTCATTAATCATATGCATGAGTTTCCTTGTTACCCTATAAGGTTATCCTAGTATTGTACCTTATACCTTGTCACCCTGGGAATGTATGCATTTCGGTAGTATGATGCTAGTGACAAGCAAATGACTATGATCATGTAAACTTGATTAATGATATATGCAATGACAATAAAAGATGACTTTTTAGCAACGTGGACTATAGGTGGAACAACAGGCACCTCAACCTGTGTTCTTACTCATAGGGATATTTCTATAAGTAGATTACCCCAGGACTTATAGTGCAACCACAAGCTATATGGCTCTGGCTTGACTCAGTATTAGAATTCTACTGGTTTGTGGCAACTTACCCGAAAGGGCGCAAGAGGGGCTCACCTTAGTGCCCTCGTAAGAGGGGTAGCACTAACCATTGAGGAAATGTATAGCGGGTTGTTACCTACCAGTGGAACCTGTGAACGGTCTCGTACTGTACCCTGCTCCACTTCCTTGGTAGAGGTGATGGCATATGGGGATCACGACTTGTGGGTAAAGATGTACGACCTCTACAGAGTGTAAAACTGTTATAATAGCCGTGCTCGCGGTCAAGAGTGGCTTGGGCTCCTTACTGTGTGATGTCCTTATGTCATGGCTCATCAGTTGTTATTTGTTATTTATTATTGTTACTTGTTCATATAAGCATTACAACATGTTCACTTGATCATATGGTTATTGGGCTATTTGATTATATTGATGCTATCCTATGCTAAAATTGAGATAACTTAAAAGCTTATGCAGTTAAACCAGTGTCATACCTTTTTGAGCCTCATGAACCCCATGTATACTTGTTGAGTACGAAATTACTTACGCTTGTTTATTCTTTTCAATATTTGGATAAAAATCCTGGATGGGTACCAAATTGCGAGAGTCTTGAGCAGTTAGGCTTGTGATCAACCAGTCAGTTGGTCCCTGTGGAGTGGAGTCTTCACCTGGAGATCGGAGTGTCTTTCTGCTGTTTGCTCTCTTAAGGTTATTTCTTTGACCTTATATGTTATGTATTTAAGTATTGACTTTTGATATTACCTTCTTCTGTGGCTATATGTGAGAATTGACTTCCTGGGCTCACATATGGTGTATATCTGGTTTTGTTCTTAAAACTGGGTGTGACAGTTTATGAGCTTGCTCCCCCTATTTGTGTGCTTCAAAATTTTATTCATCCCTTTCCTTTCTCATATCTCTCCCCAACATTATCTTTGTGACTTATCTCTCCCCTTTGTCATCTATTTTTAAAAAGGTATGGTCAAGTTGTGGAGAGTGAGTTGTATTAGTTTCTTTGATGGGATGAATTAGGATCAAATTTTACAAATTTGATTCAACCTAGAACACTTGCCAAAGATATTTAATTCGGTTTGAACCAAAGACAAGGTTCTTCACACCTCATGAAAGGGCTATCTTGCCTATGTTGAATTAAACACTTATAGCAAATTTTCTAGATTCAACACTAGGATTGCAAGCCCACAAACATGTCATATGCCACCACTAGGTCAAAACAAACATAGAAACAATAGTGGTGCCATATATACATCAAATTCATTTAATTTATCATGAATGCTCCAAAGTGCCACTTGTATGTCTATATGCACTAAACAATTCCTTAGCAAAGCATGAATGGTATGTCAAACAATGATACCTTGGCTTTGTCGAAGGAGAGGCATGTCATATATATATGGGTGCATTCAACTCATGTTTGAGAAATCAAGAATATTCAATTCATTTTTGAGCTTGCAAAATCTATTCTCATCAAGTGGCTTGATGAATATATCGGCAAGTTGATCATCGGTTCCTACACTCTTAATAAAAATGTCACCCTTTTGTTGATGATCTCTTATGAAATGATGCCTAATGTCAATGTGCTTTGTCCTTGTATGTTGAACCGGGTTGTTTGCCATCTTGATTGCACTTTCATTATCACATAGCAAAGGCACTTTCTTGAAGTTGAAGCCAAAATCCTTCAAGGTTAATTTCATCCATAGTAATTGAGCACAACAACTACCGGCACTTACATATTCGGCCTCGACGGTAGAGAGTGCCACACTATTTTGCTTCTTAGATGACCATGACACAAGTGATCTTCCAAGTAATTGACATGTGCCACTAGTGCTCTTTCTATCTATCTTGCATCCCCCATAATCGGAGTCTGAATAATCAATCAACTCAAAGTTTTACCCCTTGGGATGCCATAGTCCAACATCTTTTGTATGCTTTAAATACCTCAATATTCTTTTAGTTGTCGTGAGATGACTCTCTCTTGGTGAGGATTGATATCTTGCACACATGCATATACTAAACATGACATCCGGCCTTGATGCGGTCACATAGAGTAGGCTTCCAATCATAGACCGATATAACTTTTGATCCACCATATTGCCACTTGTATCACTATCAAGATTTCCATTGGCGCCCATGGGAGTAGAAATTGGCTTTGCATCTTGCATTCCAAACTTCTTAAATATGTCCCTTATATACTATCCTTGGCTCACAAAAGTGCCATTCTTCAATTGTTTGATTTGGAGACCAAGAAAATAGCTAAGTTCACCAATCATGGACATCTCAAATTCTTTTGCCATTATTTCTCCAAATTCTTCACAATAGGCTTGATTTGTTGACCCAAAAATGATATCATCAACATATATTTGCAACACAAAAGAGTCATTGTCAATCTTCTTAGTGAAAAGAGTAGTATCAACCTTGCCCATTTTGAACCCCTTTGAGAGTAAGAAATCCATTAACCTCTCATACCATGCTCTAGGTGCTTGCTTCAAGCCATATAATGCCTTCTTCAACTTGTACACATGGTTGGGCTTCTTGTCATCTTCAAAACCGAGACGTTGTTCAACATACACTAGCTCATTGATGTAGCCATTTAGAAATGCACTCTTCACATCCATTTGATATAGCTTTATGTTGTGGGCACAAGCATAGGCTAATAAGATTCTAATTGCCTCCAATCTAGCAACCGGTGCATAAGTTTCACCAAAGTCAAGACCTTCTATTTGAGAGTAACCTTGAGAAACTAGTCTTGCTTTGTTTCTCACCACAATGCCATCTTGATCTTGCTTGTTTCTAAACACCCATTTTGTTCCAATCACATTCTGGTCATTTGGCCTTTCTACCAATTCCCAAACTTCATTTCTAGTGAAATTATTGAGCTCTTCATGCATAGCATTTACCCATTCCCCATCCTTTAAGGCTTCATCTATCTTGGTTGGTTCAATGGATGAGACAAAAGAGAAATGCTCACAAAAGTTAGCCAATCTTGATCTTGTTTGCACACCACTACTAATGTCACCAATAATATGATCAATAGGGTGATCTCTTGCAATATGAGTTGGTTGGAGCACTTGAACTTGATTGCTTGAGCTAGGTTGGTCATTTGATTTATCTTCATGAGATGAACTAACACTTTGATCTTGCACTTGAGAGCTACTAACTTGCTTCATTGGAGAGGAGAGCACTTGATCTTTATCATCTTGAATGTCAATCACTTGCTTTGGCCTAATATCACCAATGTCCATATTTTTCATAGCATCCACCAATTGAGAGCCTCTCACATCATCTAGATTTTCTTCTTCATCTTGAGACCCATTGGTTTCATCAAATTCCACATCATGGACTTCCTCAAGTGTGCCATTATTAGTGTTCCACACTCTATATGCCTTGCTAGTGGTGGAGTAACCAACTAGAAAGCCTTCATCACATTTCTTATCAAACTTCCCCAATCTAGTTCCCTTTCTCAATATATAGAATTTGCATCCAAATACTCTAAAATATGCAATATTATGTTTTCTTCCATTCAATAGCTCATATGGGGTCTTCTCCATCAAAGGATGACAATAGAGTCGATTGATATAAAAGCAAGCCGTGTTGATAGCTTCGGCCCAAAACTTTTGACTCACATTGTACTCACTAAGCATAGATCTTGCCATGTCAATAAGTGTCCTATTCTTCCTCTCGACTAGGCCATTTTATTGTGGAGTGTACTTGGCCGAGAATTGATGTCTAATGCCATAGTCATCACAAAGCTCTTCAATTATTGTATTCTTGAATTCACTACCATTATCACTTCTTACTTTCTTGATTCTAGTTTCAAACTCATTTTGACATCTCTTGACAAAGGTTTTGAATGTAGCATGAACTTCACTCTTGTCAACAATAAAGAATACCCAAGTGTATCTAGTGAAATCATCAACTATGACAAATCCATATTTTTCTCCACCAATACTAGAATATGTAGTTCGCCCAAATAAATCCATATGCAACAAATCAAATGCCTTGCTAGTGCTCATAGTGCTCTTCTTAGGATGTGTGTTACCAACTTGCTTTCTGGCTTGACATGCACTACATAGCTTATCTTTTTCAAATTCAACATCTTTCAAGCCTCTAACTAGATCATGCTTCACTAGTTTGTTTAATTGTTTCATTCCAACATGACCAAGTCTTCTATGCCATAACCAACCCATGCTAGATTTTGATATCAAACAAGTTGACAATTGAGTTTCACTAGCACCAAAATCAACTAGGTAGAGGTTCTCATATCTAAATCCTTTGAATATCAAGTTAGAACCATCTACACTGACAATCTCAACATCATCCACACCAAATATGCATTTGAAACCAAGATCACATATTTGAGCAACCTATAACAAATTGAAGTTCAAGCTCTCTACTAGCAACACATTGGATATGATTATGTCATTGGATATTGCAATCTTACCAAGCCCTTTGACCTTGCCTTTGCCATTGTCACCAAAAGTGATAGAATCATAACCCTCATAAGAATTCTTGAATGAATCAAACATTCTTGAATCACCGGTCATGTGTTGAGTGCACCCACTATCAAGAACCCAATGCCTTCCTCCGGCTTTATAGTTGACCTACAAACAAATCAACGTTGTTTAGGTACCCATACTTGCTTGGGTCCTTGGAGGTTAGTGACTAAGCTCTTTGGTACCCAAATAGCCTTCTTTGGACCCACAATTGGTGTACCAACAAACTTAGCTTCAATACCTTTCTCACCCTTGGTAAGCAAATAGCAAGAATCAAATGGTATATCATTAATAAGTTTCTTGCTTTTGTCCATTTTATTACAATTATGCTCTAGGTGCCCCACTTGCTTGCATCTATTGCAAAACCGACCGTTGCTCTTCACAAAGCTAGGCTTTGGAGTAGCAAAGGCCACCTTGCCTTTCTTGGGAGTATAGCCGAATCCCTCTTTGTTGAGAGAAAACCTTTGGCTACCCAAGCATTTTAGCAAGCGGGCCTCACCACCATAGGCCTTGCCTAAGGCATGAGTGAGCTCATCCACCTCTCTCTTGAGAGTCTCATTCTCAACCATTAGTGAGGAATCATAAGTGAAACCATCACTATTAGTAGAGATATAGTGGGTAGTGGTGGATGAAGAGCTGCAAGAAGGGTTAGTATTTTGCACAATGATGGGTTGATAAAAAGATTCATCAATTATATCACAAGTTAAACCAACATCACATGATACAACAACCTTTTTATTATCATGTTCATCAAGTAGCAAGGAGTGAGCCTTTTCAAGCTTAGAATGAGCCTTGCCAAGTTCCTCATGGTCTTCCACTAGACACTCATGAGAGGCATTAAGCTCACTAAGGGATTTTTCAAGAGCTTGTACCCTCTTAAGCAACTCCTTACACTTCTTGCTCTTTGATATAGCTGTCTTTGGTTTGTTCTATTATATCATAAAGTTGAGATTTAGTTGGTTCATCATCATCACTATCACTATCACTATCATTTTGACATTCAACTTCGCTATCACTATCGTCATCATGATTTTGTACCTTTCTGTCTTTTGCCATGAATCATGAAGGGGATGAATCAAATAGTGAAGGCTTGCGGTTGATAGCAATAGAAGCAAATGCCTTCTTGGTTGCCTTCCTCTCATCATTATTTTCTTCATCGGAGGAGGCATCACTATCCCAAGTGACCACATAAGCATCATTCTTGCCTTTCTTGAAGGTCATCTTGTTCTCTTTCTTGCCCTTCTTATTCTTATAGTTGTTGTTCTTCTTCTCATTTTCTTTCTTCTTATGTGGACAATCCGCAACAACATGATCCGGACTATCACATTCAAAGCATAGCCTTGGTTGCTCCTTGTACTTGAAGTTGTCTCTTCTTTTTCTTGAGCTATAGTCTCTCTTCTTCATGAACATCTTGCCTAATTTCTTGACAACAAGAGCAAGAGCTTCATCATCACTATCCATTTCCATGTCTTCCTCATTGTCACTCTCTTCTTGTGCTTTTGTCTTGCCCTTGTTCTTGGAGGTAGATGTGGTGGCTTTGAATGCCACACTCTTCTTCTTGTTTTCCTCTTTCTTCTCAACTTCTCCATCACTATTATATTGATCTTCGGTCAATACTTCACCAAGCACATCATTTGGAGACATATCATCCAATGCCCCTCTAAATAGGATGGATCTCAAGGTCTTGAATTTTCTTGGCAAGCACATCAAGAACTTATGACTAAAGTCCTTATCTTCGGTCTTCATGCCTAGGCTCTTGAGATCATTGACAATCACTTGCAACCTATGAAACATCTCCGGGATTGTTTCACCTTCCTTCATCTTGAAGTTATTTAGCTCACTTTTGAGAGCATACATTTTGGCACTCTTGACAACTTTTGTGCCCTCATATGTTTCACATAGCCTAGTCCACACTTCACTAGCAAGCTCAAGATTTTTGATTCCTCAAATACTTTGGAGTCAATGCCATTGTAGATAGTGTTGATGGCCATGACATTGCATTGCTTGTTGGACTTCTCTTCATTTGTGAGGTTGGTAGGATCAAGAATAGCATAATCATGATCGGTCACATCCCATACTCTCTCATGTATAGAACCAAGGTACATCCTCATCTTTCTCTTCCAATAATCAAAAGAACTAGTGCCATCAAAGAAAGGTGGTTTCCCCCCAACATGGTTGAACACAACTTGAGCCATAATTTAACACTGAAGGTTGTTAAACCTCAATTAATTGGTGACCAAAGCTTTGATACCACTTGAAAGGTCCTAATATGGCTAGAGGGGGGTGAATAGCCTAATTTAAAATCTTCAAGATCACTAGAGAAAATATTAGTAACACAAATGGTGATAAATGCGGTTTGCTCTAACTCTACTTGTTAGGCAATGGATAGATTGGGTTATGACTAGAAATATGTTGATGAAGAGCCAACACTAACTATTGAAGGATTTTAGGACAAGTTGGTTGCGACTAAGAAGGGAGACCAACCAACTACTCGAGCACCATTAATCATTGTTAGTACACCATGTACTCGTAGTTGTGAAGCAACGGAGAGTGCACTATTTAATACGATGTTCTTCCTCGATGAGATATTTGGTTACAAGATCGGTGACCTACACTTCACCGAATTGATAGTACTGAATCATTGAACTATTGTATAATAAGATCGTCACTTCATTGAAATTTTGCAATATAAATGTTGATGGTTTTTGTATTGTTTCTGGCCCACAACCACCTTCACATTGATATCAAATGGTTTGATTATTACCGCAAAACAATTATTAAAAATGCAAATTGTAAAAATTATATCACTATCGGTTAAAATAAAAACCAGCAGTGATATATCATATACACTCGCAGTGGCAGGCCTACCTTTATTCAAAGGTATTCAGTTGAATACCCAAATCTTCTAACAAAAAAATATACATATAGTGCATATACAAGTTTGTATTTGAAAAAGAAAAAATACAACTATTTTGAATACATGTACAGGCAAATAGGCTCAATTATGTGTTATTGTTGTCCTAAAAGCTCTCACGCCTAGCTCCGCCGGTGGCCACCCCGGCCCCGGCGTCCACCGCCTCCATCGTAGCCGGACACTTCGGCCGTGACACCCACCATAACCCCTTAAACAGCTTCACGCCGCCCTAGTCGTTTTCCATGGAGCGGGGCTCCTCCTCTACCCGCTCCTAGGCCGGTGTGGTTGTTGGCACCAAGAATGATACACTTTTACATAACTAAAAATCTGCCAACATCCTCAGGATCGAGGATAAAACAATCACATCATGAGCATTCTTTATAAAATAATAAGTTCCACATGTCCATGAGTATTTGATTGTAGGATTATAGAAATGGAACAAAGGAGAGCCAGTGGGACCCACATAGGGGGTCGGCCGACCTCCTATAGGGCCCACTAGCAATCCCCTCTATCCATGATCCAGGAGAAGCACCCCAGAGTGATTATCAACCCTTGGATCACTCTGTGCTTTCTCCCAACGGCTCCCAAGCAACTCACATGGATCCATGGGCCCACATCAATAAGATCAACATGACCAACAACTCAGAAGAACCAACCAGCCACATGATAAGTGGGGCCAGCATCTAGAAGGACAAGGTGGGCTAGAGACCCCAAGGGGGGGTCGACCGACCTCCCACATGGCCCACTATCCCCTCACTTGGTCCCTGACGAGTGGGACTGGTTCTAGAAGATGAAGGCAGGGCCCACAGGCCATAGGGGGGTCGGCCGACCTCCCCCTAGGTCAATGTAGCTCCTATTAACCGCCACACTCATTTAGCACATGTTGAAGATCAGAACCATCCACTCTAAGTCGGTTTAGAGGCGGTTGGATCCAAGGGTGGAGGATTGAAGTCTCTTAGATCAATGACGTGGTGATGGAGTAGCCCCTACTCCACCTCCCACTATAAATAGAGGCTCATACCCTCCTCTTCATAGATGGTGAAGAAGCCTAAAAGCTCTATTCCTTAGATTGTTCTAGTAGTTAGTATAGAGTGGGAGTTAGAGTTGAGTCAAGCTGTGCTCGGGATTTCCGGAGTCATCTTCTGGAAAGTCTGGTATAGCTCTTGTATCTTTCCTTCTTTGTAAGACTTTATCTTATTCAATATATTACTTTTCCTCTACATTACTTCGTCCTTACTTTGAGCATTACTATACTAGTTAGTCTTGTTATATCCTATAACTCTTTAATAGCCTTTACATCAATAGTTTGTGATCCTTGTGGCCTTTCTCGTATGCGATCATTGCCTATCATAGGGTTCTTTGATTATAGATCACAATCAAAGTAGTAAGTTGTGTGTAAGCGTGGTGCTTATACATAACCTTATCCTTGGTTACCGCTTGTTGCACGGATTCTTTGTGGTAGCTAGCAAGAGAGTGACATCCTTGTCTAGTGTTTGTATTCCACCACATGTTCTTAGGCAAGTTCTTAAAAGGTAAGGCCCCCGTAAACAGAGGGCGCGGTCCGGTAGGAGTTTTCTCCTCCTACTGATCTATCCCCTTGCCTAGCATACTTGTATTGAGGAGACAAACTATAGTGTTTAGGCTAGTTAATTGTCTAAGTATATTGAAGTAGAGAGAATTACATAGGAGTCCCTATACTCTCTCATTGTCCTCCCACCTAGCTATACTATCTAGTTATCTCTAAGTTATCTTTTACCTTGGCTTATTCATTCATCACCCTTCCTATCTCATATATCGTTTACCCCCCTATACTAGTTGGTACTAAGTTGAGGTGCTCTCTAGGATCTCTATCCAATTATCATTTCTAGCTCAACTTTCCCTCGGGAAAATATAAATTACGATACCTTGGAATACTCCTAGGTGAAGTGCTACAATGGTATAATCTGTGCGCTTGCGGATTTATCCAATAGTCATAAGAAATACCAACAGTGGTCGCGGGCATGGACGGCGCTTCGGGCTCAGCGCCTCCTTCCTCCCGCTGCCAGCCGGCCAGGGGATGCTGCGGAGCCGTGTCAACCCAGATGTTGCACCGTTCTCCCCGTCTTCCTTCGGTCGGGGGCCGGGTGCACCTCTCCAACTCCGAGACTTCTTCTGGAGAGTCCGAGGCTCCCCCGCCTGGCCATGGTAAGGCCCCGGTGCTCCCGCGCCAGCAGCATAGACGTCGGCGCCATCGCAATGTTTGCTCAATCTTCATGGCCGCGGCTCGAGGACGAAGCATCAGTCCCAGCTTCCGTCGGAGCCCATCGCCGTGCCCCCGCCCCTCTGGCGCGTTGGTTGGCGTCGGTCATCATCCACCCTGTGCGCATGTCGCTCCGCCTGATGGTGATGGGTTCCGCCCGGTGCAGAGCCGCCAGATGTGGCATCGGACAGGTCCCTCGCGCAACCCTCGACCGGTTCCTCAGAACCTCGTCTGCCGCTGCTTCAACTGCTTGGCTGAGGACCATGTGAACGTCGATTGCACCTTCCCCTCTAGGTGCCTCTCCTGCTACATGACCGACCACCGTGCTCGTGACTGTCCTCGGGGGGCACCCCCTGGCCATCGCGATGGCAAGAGGGGACGTTCCCCGGGTCGCGCCTCAGGAACGGACCCGGGGTACGCCGTCGCCATCAGAGCCCAGTTCGCCTACGTCATGGGGCCACTACCGACACTATTTCCGGGGGATCTGCGCCCGCTAGTCGGTTGCCCTCGGTGCCACCGGCGGCGCAGCCGGCCAGCCTTCCGCAGGGTGGTCAACCTCGTAACCCGGATGCTAGTGACCCCGGCCACCTGGTCGCTGCTTCTGCTCCCATTTGGGACCTGCAGAACCTCGTCGCTGGATCCATGGAGCCAGGTGATGACGCCCTTGTCTTTGTCGGGACGCAACGGCCATCCTATGTGCCGCCTTCCTCCCCTGCCACACGCGCTCGATCTCGCCTACTTGAGATGGTCGTGGTTCCGCTCTCGTCGGCCCTTCAGGCGGCGGAAGAGGAGCTCTCCCTAGCGTTGGTCGCTCTGGTGAAAGGTCCTAATATGGCTAGAAGGGGGGGTGAATAGCCTAATTTAAAATCTTCAAGATCACTAGAGCAAATATTAGTAACACAAATGGCGATAAATGCGGTTTGCTCTAGCTCTACTTGTTAGGCAAGCCACCTATTGCAAATCTAATAAATATAGTCTCTATGTCACTCAATTTGCTAGGTCTCTAAAATACCACTAGTGAGCAAAAGGATACTCTAATCAAAACTACACAAGCAACTTCTACTCAACTAGATATAATTACTACTAAGCAAGATGAGAACAAATAAATGTAAGGAAGAGAGGTGATTTTTATACCGTCGTTGGAGAGTAGAGAGCCAATCACCAAATAATTAATTCCAACAATATATATCAATCAATTCAATTCACCGGAAGACAAGAGATGACACCAATGATTTTTCTCCCAAGGTTCACTTGTTTGCCGGTAAGCTAACCCCCGTTGTGTCGACCAACACTTTGGTGGTTCCTCGGTAGAAGGCCCTCAAGACAAGCCCCGCAAGGCACCGCAACAAACCCACACACAAGTGCGGTAACTCAATGACACGAGCAATCTACTAGAGTTGGAATTTAGCACTCCGCCGGGGAACCACAACAACCCCTCACAAATTCACCTTGATTGGGGGCGGACACAATCACCAAATCCCCTCACCAATCAATTGATCTCCAACCGTCTAGGTGACGGCAATCACCAAGAGTAATAAGAATACCAGAATTGCAATCACCACTGTAACACCCAAAGTTTGATTTGAATTTCAAATAATAGAAAATGACTTAATTTTGGAATTGTGTGAGCATTTCATTTAGTGGATTATTAAAATTCTTGCAAATAAAACTTATTCTAGTTTAGAAACTTGTTGATGCATTCATGCAGTTGCATATTTTCTTTGCTTGTTTGAATTTACAAAGCTCAAGATTCAAATGGTTTCAAATTTGTTTTTGAAATGAGTTTGGAAAAGAGAAAATAAAAAGAAAAAGGAAATGGGTTGATCTCTCTCTCTCTCTTTCTGTTCGGCCTCAAACCCAGCCCAGCTAGCGGCCACGGCCCGTTTCCTTTCCCCTCTCTCTTTTTTTCCACACGGCCCAGCAAAGGCCGGCCCAACCGGCCACCTCTCCCTTCCCTCTCTCTTCCTGTCGCTGACAGCCAGGGGCCACATGTCGGCGCCGACTCCCTGTCTCTGCTCTCTCTTTCTCTCTCTGCCGGGTGGGACCCTCTGTCGGCACCGCCCGTTCCCTCTTCTTCCCCTTTTCTCTCTCTGACCGACCGGGCCCACGCGTCAGGGCTGTCCCCAACCTCCCACCTCCGCTCCGTCCGGCCGAGTTCACGCACGAGCGCGCCGCGGACGGCAACCGCCTGCACGCCCGCACCCACCCTCGCATCTCGCCCACGATGCCGCAACGGCACCGCACGTCCCGCGCCTCTGCTCTGCGCTTTAAAGCCGAATACCGCGCCCTGCTCTCCCCCTTTCCCATCTGCCATCTCCTCGCCGCCGCCGCCGCTGTTGTCTCCAAAACACCGCACCGGAGGCCGCAATTCGTCGCGGTAAGACCTGTTTCGTAACCGCGAGCGCCCCGCGTATCTCCGTAGCCTAATCCCTCTCTCTGCATCTCTTCGGTGGGCACAGAACACGCGCCGTGGAAGGGGAGCCCTCGGAACGCCGTCGCGACGCCGACCGCCGCTCTTCGCCGTCAAGCCATCCCAAGCCATCTCCGTCCTATTTGAAGTCGCGGTGAGTTTCGCCTTCACTTCTTCTCCCTCCCCGAGCTGTTAATTCGGCGAATTGTGCCCTTTGTGGCACTGGCCGCATGCGAACCGTGCCGCCGGCCATGGCGCCACCGCGAGCAGCACACACCGGCCGCTTTTCAGTCGCGTTCGAGCACTTCTTTAGCATCGCACTGACACCCCGCTACTCCCCATGCCTTCAATTTGGTTTCTAGAGCACCGTACTGTCTCGGCCGCGTACACAGTTTGAGTTTGGTCATGGCGCCGCCTCAGACGGCTCTGTTCCGGTGACACACAGCCTCAACCGCACTCTCTGTTACACTCGCACGAGTCTGTAGATCGTTTCGGTGTAGTTGGTTGGAGCCGCGGCAGTCGGGAAAGTCCTCCCCGCGTTCGCCGGCGTGCCAGAGCCGCCGGGAACCATGGCACCGCCTCTGTCTGTCTTCCCGCGTCCAACCGAGTACGCCATGAGCTTCGCCTCGTCCCCCTCTTTCTTCCCTTGTGATCGGCAGTCGAAATGGACGCCGGACAAGCCTTTCCGGTGGAATTCCGGCGAGCCCGGCGCTCTGTAGCTATGGCGCCGCCGCGCCCGACCTCTGCTCCGGCCGCCGAACCCCCTCTCTCTCCCTTGGATCTGCCCTGCGCCGTTGGATCGTTTCTATGCGGTCAGGATTAGAACCCCGAAGGGGTATGAGCCCCGGTCCACGGTGGACCGGTGGACCGCAGCACTGGCGCGGTGCACGGCTGTGTCCGTGGACCCGCCCAGTCCCGGGCCGCCGCGTGGCAGCTCTATCGACCCCGCGTCGCAGCGCTGGCGCATTTCCGGGTTTACGTCTTCTCGGTTCAGAAAACGTATTCCTTCTCGGTTTAATCTAAAAATGGAAACTTCCTATTTACAGTTTTGCCACTGCATTAATTTGTTTATAAAGTCTTCTTTTTAACTCCGATTTGGACGATTCAAGTTGCGTTAGGTTCGTAATGAAATTCTCTACATGTTAAAACATCTGTTGCTCATGTTTGAATTATTTAATTTCCATGATAATTCAAATACTAAAAATGCTCCTAGAGAACCAGTTAAATTCATATCTTTTGCGTTTTAAATCCGATTTTCGTGAAATTCGTGTTGAAATGATCGTAGCAATGCGTAGTATCTTTTTATAAACTTTTTAACTCTGTTTATTGTTATTGGTGTACTGTTCTAATATTAGTTGTGTTTGCTTTGTATGTATGCAATTGGAATGCGTGTTGTTGCAATGTCTTGATCAAGTTCAGGCAGTGAAGAGTTTGTTGGTGATCAAGAGTTCTTTGATCAAGAGTGTTTTGACCAGCAGGACTTTGAGAACCAAGGCAAGTATAGCATGGGACTTTCCTTGTTATCCTATTCACTATAATCATCATTTCATGTGCATGTGTTAATTTGATACCCGTAGTTTAATTCCCTAGACTTGAAACCCTTTACCTTGATTCCTATGGGTTATGCATATGGATAGATGGCTAGTGCTTTACATAAATGAATACTTGATCCCTGCCAAAGGTTAGAATGCTATGATTGAATTGGTGATCTTGTTATGGCAATTGGAATATAACTCTTTTAATAACTCACTGTTGGCAAAAGCTGGGATTGACAGTGCTTCCGTGGGAGCTACATGGCTATGGCTTTAACTTAGTAGTAGGCTCTTTTCTAGCTCGTTAGCGGTTACCCGAAAGGGCGCATTAGGCTCTTGCCGAGCTGGTTATAGTGCGGCCTCTGTCCGAGTTTGAGCGTAGGCTGCGGGTCGTTATGCTACTCGGAAGGGGAGCTCTATCGCCCCTTGCCAATCCTAGCGGCCCTAATCTTGTTAGACGAGATACTATGAAAGGTTTCATAGTGAACCCCGCCCACTCACCTTGGCAGTGTTATGGGAGTAATTAACCCGGGCAATCGGGGCATCACGACTCACGGGTAAAGTTGCACAACCTCTGCAGAGTGTTAAAACTGATATATCAGCCGTGCTCACGGTCACGAGCGGCCCGGAAAACCGACGGATTAATTAATTAACTTGACCAACACTTATGTTCCTGTTGTCACCCCTTTTATGATGATGGCTATGATTCTTTAAACTTTGGCAGTGGTATAAGTGGGATCATTTGGGGCTTAAGCATAACTTGATGATGCTTGCTAATAAAACTTTGACCAACTAAAAGTGCTAAATGCAGTAAGCCAGTGTCAGCCTTTTGAGCTTCATAACCCATGTTATACTGCTGAGTACGAGTGTACTCACGCTTGTTTCCTTTTCTATTTTGGATAAAAATCCCGGATGGGTAACAGAAGCAGGAGGCTATGAGGAGTTTTCCGAAGACTTCTAGGCTTGGTCAACCAGTTGACCTTTCCCTGTGGAATGGAGCCACAAGAGCTAGTTTATCTTACTTGTTTTATTTATTCTTGTAATGGATATATGTTCGATATGTATTAAACTCTGTGATGGTACTCTGAAATTTGTGAACTTATGTGTGGTTTATTCCTGGGCACACATAATGTTATGCATCCTATTTCTTCCTTGAAATTGGGTGTGACAACCACCTAGTGCCACAAAAATGAATCACAAATTCATGAACACTAGGTTTTTCCCCAAATCGAAATGCCCTAGGGTTTTCCTCAATCCTTTCAAGAATAAGCACCAAGCTTGGAGAAGGAGAGGAGAGGGAGGGGATCCTCTTGGAGCTCTCAAATGGATCTCATGAGCTTGCTCTCTCACTTGATTTTGGCTCAAATCAAAGGCATGAGAGAGGGGAGGAGATGAGAGCTTTTCTTCTCTGTTTCTGTTTTTGCGAGAGTGAGCAGAGAGTGAGAGGTGCCCGGGAAGCAAGGGGAGGGTGCTGGACTTAACCCACATGCGCTGCCCAACGGTCACAAGACCAAAACGGACCAGTGCACACGCGAAGTTTCCTGGAAGCTGTAGTGGCAGCAGCTGCAGCAACGGTCGGCAACGCAGCAGCACCCTCTCGCATGTGCTACTTCCTTTTCCATTTTGTCAACTGAAACCACTTCCATGTTCACACACCCTGCTGCATGCTCACTTGTCCCATTTCTCTTTCACACACAAAGTCAACAAACTTGCATGCAAAGAGATAAAGAGGGCAGCACCCCTGCGTGGGAAACTCTCTCCATTTTTCTATGCATGCAGCCACACACACATATGCACGCAAGCAGTAGCAGCAACACATGCACACATGTTCTCTCTGTTTTTCCTTTTTATTTCCAACCCTTTTCAGTCCTAACTCCAACAAGATATTCCAAAATTAACTGGGCACTTGAGTCAGCTTATCACAAATAAATTTTTAGGGTATAATCTCACCACGTCACTAAGCGCAATGCATATGCAAATGAGACTCACATTTAGTGGCACTAGATAACCATTTCAATTAAAGAATTCCCCTCTTTATAGTACGGTTATCTATCCAAAAACCAATCACGCACTCTATTGCGTCTTGACCGGCAAAATAAATATTCTATTTTATACCTTTGCCTTGAGCTCATAGAATTTATTTTTCTCCATTTCCATTCCAAGCATGAGCACTTGATCAATATTTTGGATCATCTCCATCCGCCATGATGCATCATCTAGCTCCATTACTTGGGTCGGACCACCTTGTCTAATTCAACCACTTAGCACAATGGTTAGTCCTAGGTTGTCATTAATTATCCAAAACCAAACATGGAGCTTCATCTGGTTGTTGGTACGAGGCCTGATGTCTCCCCTGACATGGTTCAGGCTCACCTTGTCGAGTTCTTTGGCATCTCTGGCGATCTAGTGGCGATCAGTCGTTACTGCCGGACAACTTCATCCTCCGTTTCTCGCGCCGTGAAGACTAGGAATTGGTGTTGGGCACGCCGCAGCCAGCGGCCCTACCCTTCTCCCTCTGGTGGCGGCGATGCAGTCGCCTATCCATGGCATCAGTGGGCTCCTTCAGGTTCAAGGTTCTGGTGGGGATGCGGGGTATCCCCGCCCATGCCCGTTCAGTGGAAACTGCTCAGGCCATTCTCGGATCATCCTGTGCCCAGGTAAAGATCCCTACCCCTGATGTGGTTCATGATCTGGCGGACGAGCGGGAGCTCTTCATCGCTGCCTGGTGTGTGCACCCGGACCTCATTCATGATGAGAAGATTTTGGTGGTCCTAGAACCTGAGGAGGTGCAGGACGGCGGTCCGCCACTGTTTCTCCGGCCCGAGGAGATCATCCGGGCGGAGGTGCCGGCGTTGAGGTACCTTGTCCGTGTGCGGCTCATTAAGTTCCAGGACAGGCATACTCCACCGCCTTCCTCCGTCAATGACTACAACGTGGACAATGATGATGGGGACAGTGGGGACAACAACTACAATGGGTTTTGGTCGGGGTTCTACGACGGCGGTGGCGGGGCATCCAAGTCGCGTTCTTCGTGGCTCAGGGGTGCCGGCGATCCTCGCCTCAGGGGTGGGTCTGGTCCCACTTTCCGGGCTCGTTGGGTCACTTCAGCTGTTCTAGTGGGGACAATCGTCTGTCCTGTCGCTTGGACCCACGACGTCACGGGTGTCGCGCTCATCGGTTTTGCCGCGGATCCTATGGCAAGATCTCTGCTTCTATTCCGACGCGTGTCACGGCGGGCCAGTAGGGTTTGACTTTGCACCCTAGCCAGCCTGCTCACTCTCTGTTGTGTGCCATTGGGAGGCAGATACAATGGTTGTCGAGGCCAGTCTCTGCTCTTCGTCGAAAGCTGGTAAAGCCTGTTGCACCCACACCCCCCATGCAGTCGACTGTGACCCATCCGGGGGACTTGCACCGCTATGTGTTCCTCTGGACGACGTGGTTGGGTTTAACCTTGACTTGGAATGCGGCCTTGGAATGTTGGGCCGGGCTCAGGCCACCTTGCTTGGGCCTGTGGATTCAGATGTTGTGTATCCAGAGTTGCTAGGGTCGGCAGACCATGGACCCCCTGGGATCGATGTTTGCATTCCCGACCCCTCATCACCAAGGCCTGTTGTGCACTTCTCGAAGGCCCGGGGGAGGATGTTGTTGGGCTCCTTCTCTCCGAGGCGGACATCCACGGTGCTCCTTTGCCTAGGCCTTGCTTCACTGACTTGGACCATCGCCCGGCAACGATCCAGGATACGTTTCCTTGCTGATGGTGACGCAAATACGAAATTCTTCCATCTTCAAGCGTGCCACCGGAACCGGGAAAACTACAACCCCCCCACCCCCCCCCGATTGAGCATGAGGGTGTCTAGTTCTCCACTAACCAAGCCAAGTCTGATCTGATCTTCGATTACTACAATGGTCTTCTTGGTACACCTTTCCAACGGCAACGCTGCATCAATCTGGAGGACCTCCTGCCCTAGCTCAGCCTGTCAGACCTCGATGGTTATTTCACTGAGGATGAAGTGTGGGCATCAGTCAAGGACCTGTCAGTGGGCCGAGCTCCTGGGCCGGATGTCTTCAACGGTTTGTTCTACAGGGATGCCTTGGGACATCATCAAGTTTGATATTATGAATGCCTTCAACGCACCGTGGTCTCTTGATGGCAGGAGCTTCCACTTACTCAACGATGCTCTCATGATCCTGCTAAGGAAGAATGTTCGCCTAGTCATCTCAAAGATTACAGACCAATTAGCCTGATGCATAGCTTCAGCAAATTATTCGCTAAGTGCTTGGCCAGGCGGCTGGCTCCCAGGCTCATGGAGATGGTGGCTCTGAATCAAAGTGTTTTTATCAGAGGCAGAGCAATCAATGACAACTTTCGGGCAGTTCAGCTGGCCTGTCGATGGCTCCACTCCAAACAATTCCCGTCTGTGTTGATTAAGGTGGACATAGCAAAGGCTTTTGACTCTGTTGCATGGCTGTTTTTGCTCGAGGTGTTGCAACACATTGGGTTCTCGCGTCGTTGGACCAACTGGATCTCTTTATTCTGTCTACGACCAGCACCAAGGTGCTTGTGAATGGAAGGTCGGGTCGTCGTATTGCACACGCTCGTGGCCTTTGGCAAGGGGACCCTATCTCACCAATGTTGTTCGTTATAGTAATGGAAGTGCTCAACTCGCTTATCAGGGAAGTAGATCGTCGCTTGGTGCTTACACCATTGCCTGGCAGCTTGATCACCCACCGTTCATCGCTCTATGCGGATGATCTGGTGGTACTTTTGGTGCTTCGCCAGGCGGACCTCAGTTGCCTTTGCCGGATCCTACAATTGTTCGCCGGCGCCTCGGGGCTCGTCACCAACATTGAAAAATGTGTTGCCACCCCCATCCTGTGTGACGAGGGCTTGATCGAGATGATCCAGCAAAACTTCCCTTGTGTCATACTACCATTCCCTACCAAGTATCTCAGAATTCCACTCTCACTCAGAAGACTTAAACAGACAGATGAACAGCCGCTGGTCGACTCTGTTGCTGCCAGAATTCCAGCTTGGAAGTCAGGGCTACTCACTTATGCAGGCCGAACACTACTTACTAAAGTCACCTTGTCGGCCATCCCTGTGCACATGAGCATTCCGTGCTGCTTATCTCCTTGGGCTATCAAACAGATTGATAAGCGTCGCCGGGCCTTCCTTTGGGCAGGCACGCAGACTGTGTCAGGAGGCAAGTGCAGAGTGGACTGGGCCTCGGTGTGCAGGCCAACCCGTCTAGGTGGCTTGGGTATCCTCAACCTGCGTTTCTTTGGTCTTGCACTACGACTAAGGTGTGAATGGTTGGCTCGGTCTGAGCCCAATCGCTGCTAGGCTAGCCTGCCTTCTAGTCCAGAAAAGCTGGTCACCGCCATGAGTAATGCAAGTCTATCTGTCGTGGTCGGGGACGGGGGCGCGGCCAGGCTTTGGACCGACCGTTGGGCGGAGGTTGCCCTCTCTGCTCCTTTGCTCCTGCGATGTTCGCCGTCGTTTCTCGAGTCGGCCGGAAACGAGTGCTCAGGGAGGCCCTTCTGAATAGACGCTGGGTCTCAGACATCACTAGGGCGCTTACTGTGTAGGTTCTTTGTGAATATCTTTAGGTCTGGGAGCTGCTCAGTTTGGTCGTCTTGCAACCGCTTCAATCCGATCGATACGTTTGGAAATGGTCTGCTAATGGCACCTTCTCTATATCTTCCACTTACCGAGCATTCTTCTTCGGATCCACCTCGCTGATGGGTGCCAAGGAGCTTTGGAAGACCAGGGCACCGCCTCGTGTCAAAAATTTCTTCTGGTTGTTGCTTCATGGCCATCTTTGGACCGCGGTGAGGCGGAAACGTCACAATCTGCAGCAAGATGAGGCATGTGCCCTTTGCGGCCAGGAGGCTGAGTCCGAGGACCACCTCTTTCTAGGGTGCGTGTTCGCAAGGAAGGTTTGGCAGGGGTTGCTCGCCCCTCTTCAGTTGGCATACTTGCTACCATCCCAGAATGCCAGTATCAGTATCTGCACCTGATGGCTTGAACATCGTCAACGGATCGACGCCTCGGCGCGTCCTGCATTTGATGCTTTGCTCCTGCTCTCAGTCTAGAATATTTTGAAAGAACGGAACAACAGGGTCTTCGGTAGGCAGGCCTCGAATGCACAAGCGGTGCTCGGAGCCATCCGTCAGGAAGGTGAAGAGTGGACTCAGGTTGGATATGCGCCACTCGCCGCGCTTACAGCACTCTGGTCGCACCGTTCGGTCGTCATGTAGCTTATCCCCCGAGCGTCGCCCTCTTGTCGTTTTTGCGTTAGCTTTTGTTGTTGTTGATGGCTGCTGAGCCAAGTTGATGGCTGCTCGCCATCCCCTTGGAACACTTGTTTGTTACTTCGCTTTGTGCTCCTTATCCTCTCAATGAAAAACGGGTTAAACCTGCTCGCAAAAAAAAATATATTTCCAATATTTTAACTATATATAGCATTATACGTGTACAATATTAGCCATTGGGTTGACAAAAAATTTTTTTGGTACCACTATATATTTTGAATACCCAGCCCTAAAATCCTGCGCCTGCCACTGTACACTGCCGGTTGGTTAAAGGAACCGGCAGTGATGGCTGAAGCATCACTGCCGGTTTGGCATAACCGGCAGTGATGTGATCAACTCATCACTGCCGAGTTGGTTATGACGGTTCAAAATCCACCAGTGAAGGGAGATTTTGAATCGCCAGTGATGTCTTGCTCTGGTGTAGTGAACAAAAATATGGCAGGCTAACAATAAGTCTTTACCATAATTATAATAGATAACCAGAGCTTGTATACTAGCAAATAAGAAAAAAAATTTATCTACTAGCAAATTCTAATTATAGTTAATGGAGTAAAATCAACTACCACAATAGTTGAAGAAAATAAATTAGACTTTTTTCACGTACGTATCCGAGAGTTTACTGAACAAGTCAATGGACCCAGGTTGGGCATGAGCAAGGCCAGGCCCGGGCCCAGATGAGACCATTGATTACGGAAATCAAGAAAGTATTTAATTAATAATTTGTTTGCTTTGAGATCCATGCACCATGCATGCATGCATATTATATTATTGTTCGAGGGTCACACAAGCAAAACTCCATATAAAACTGCAAAGGTACTTTATTGTAGACAACTAGACATATCCCAGACCTAGAGATTCAAGGGGCTTCACGCATTACATGTATAAAGAGATGATGATGATTACCAAGAACAAAAAAAATGAGACCAATTAAGCTTGGATAAAGTGCTCAGCTAGCGACTAGTAGCATCCATGGTCATTCTTCACGCAGGTGCTGTTGCAGTTCCTGTTGCAGTCGGGAATGCAGGTCCCGAGTATACCGCCCGTGCAAGCCTGGCAATCGATAGTGGTGTCGTGGACAGATTGGCAGTTAGTTTTGGCTTCCAAGCTGCAATTATGGCCGCCGCAGTTGCCGTAGCAGCAGCGGTACTGCGTGCAAGCCACAAGGACCTGCCTCTCGCAATACTGCCTATTAGCCGAGGGGTTCTCACAGTAACTTCTGCATGAGATGGCGACCTTTTGTGTGCAGTTCGTAGAGCAAAGGGATCCACAGTCGCTGCATAACGGCCCCGTCCTTGGGTGCCCCAGGGAAGACAGGACCATAATGGCGAAAACCGCAATGGAGGCAGCGGCAGCGGCACCAGAAGCCATTGCTCTGCAGAATGCAAACCTAGCTAGCTGGTAGAGAAATCAGAAGAGAGGTGTGTCAACGAGATTAGTTGGTGCTACTATGAATATGATTGAGCGGCCGATGCTATTTATAGGCTCCAACTAAGGGAACATGGAGCCTAAACTATATAGATGGGGTATCTACTAATCTGTAGATTACACCATGTTATATATACAAGTTGACATCAAGTCGTTGAAGAGGTCAATATTATATTCATTTTTCACTGGGTTCCAATCACTAGTACAGAATTACTTAACGGAGGCGGTTATTTTTGTTTAATGGAGACGGGCAAACACGACTGCCTCCAATTGAAGGTCTCGGTTAATCATTGATTAACCGAGGCGAGCACCGTTAATGTTATTAACGGAGGCGGGCTCCGTAAAACGACCGCCTCCTTTAATAACATTAACGGAGGCGGCCACTGTTACAACGCCTACCCCCGTTAATCAATTAACAGAGGCGGGCTCTGTTATGTTTGCAGGATTTAAAAAAAATTAATTTAGCGTCGTATTTCATTTGAATTTGCTATTTTGAGGCCTGGTTGTTGATTACAATTCAACGCCGGGCGGAGCTCCACCACTCTCCGGCGACACCACATCGAGTACATATTAAATGGGTATAAATTACAGCACCTTTGTGCAAACAGGCCAAACGATAATTAATTACAGCACATATTATTGAATATAATTACGGCACTCATTGTTGTTCCGTAATTACAGGCGTCCAAACTTCCTGACTAGCAATTACGAGTCCTCTCTTTCTTGGCGTTCCCTCTCGCCCCCAGATTGCGCATCGCCCAGCATCGGCTCTGGTCCGCCGGTCTTCCTCTGCCTTTGCGCTCCAGCCAGCGTCTCCGTTCGTCGAATCCCGGACGGAGCCTACCAGGCTAGCATCGCGCCCTGTCATCTCTGCTTGCAGGAGAAGAACATGGATCTGCCTACTAATCTCCATGACAACGAGGCGACAAATCTCTGCGGCGCGCGGCGAGGTGGGCAAAGGTGTCGCGGCGGCGAGTCAGGGCGCGACATCGAGCGAGGGTGCGATGACCCTGGCCCTCCCGGCGGTCGCGTTGCCGAGCGAATCGCTCCATAGAGATCTCGTTGCATGGATTGTATGATGACCCCGTTGGCACTGAGCTGCACGCCTCGTACCCGCACGGCGTGGAAGGCGGCCCCGATGATTGGAACCACGCTTGTGGAGTAGTCGACTGCAGGGTCGGTCTCGGCTGCCATGCAGGTGATCCCATACACGTTCGCTGAAAGTCCGAATTTTAAATTAATTTGGTTGATTTTAAATAACTACTTCTGCAGTTTGAATGGGCGTGGCCATGAAGTTTCTGATATTTTCAAGGGCGGTGGTGATTGGTGAGGATAATCTGCAAGTTGATTTTTATTACTGTGAGATTTTCTACATCTTATTTCTCTTCCCACATGAGAATGTTTTTTGATATTTTTTTAGTGAAATATGAACCTCCTAATAATTCCGAATAATTACTCACTGATTTCCCCTTCATTCCTACTAACTACTCTCGTCGTTGATGATATGTATTCTCTGTCAATCATTTGTGATTCCAGCAACGCAGCTCCACCCCTCCCCTCACCGGCGTGCATGAATGGCAATGTTTTGGTGGCGTTGTCCCCTCTCATCAGCTTGAAGACGATAGCTAACCGAGGATAGGATTTAGCAACTTTAGCAGCTGAAATAAGCCAGTGCTCGCATGGATGGCAACCTCACTCTATCCTGGCTGAATTTGTTTCCAAATGTGCAAATGCTATTTTTATGAATATGTGGATGAATTTGATCATCCTTTCATTTCTATCGTGAGTTTGTAATATAATTCCTTGCAAAAGTGATGTTTTATAATTACTACTGAGATTATATGATCTAATTTGTGTAATAACAGTAATAAAAAAATCTAGATATTTTCTAGACATTATTTGATATAATTATTTCCACAGCTAGACTATACGTTCAGTAATAATAAAAAAAACTCCAGATTATGATGGGAGGTAGTGAATTTACTGCTTACTATACATGAAATAATTATTTCCTTCACTAATCAAACAATAATTAATAAAAAAGTCTGAAAATATAGCTCGTACCATACATGGCAGAATTATTTTCTAACAAATTTATATATCATTAACAAAAAAGATTTCTATAATTGAAATTACGACGCGATGACCATGACAAGTGAAAAGTATCTTTAAAGGGTTTTGATATAATTATTTTCTCGGCTAGACTATACGATTAGTAATAAAAAAACTTCGGATTGCGATGGTTGGTGGTGAATTTACAACTTACTATATATGAAATAATTATAATTATTTCCTTCATAGTAATTAATAAAAACTTTGGATACCAAAGACCTCTTTGATTATCACACACAAGTTTACTGCTCACAAGTCCTAGCAGAATTATTTATAAGACCAAACGATAATATTAGTAATTAAAAAAAATAGTCTTCCCATAGATCGGACACACATGTGAGTATTACAGCAAATTTTATTACACATAGGTGCCGACGTAGTAATTTATATATTAGTAATAGAAAATAGTCTATCATGATACTGGAGGTCTGGATGACTATTAGGACAAATTTTACTATGCACAATTCCAGATGAGATTATTTATAAGCCTAAATAATAATATCAGTAATACAAATTATCTTGTCCGTGTCATAGTTATATATGGTGACTAAGAAAAAAGTCATTAGCAAAAAAATCCACAAAAGCTGAATGCCAGGATAAAAACTTTAAAAACCCTCATGCGGAGTTCGGACTATTTCAATAATTACTGCAACCAACTTGACTGCGTAAAGGCCTACAAAAAGTTACTGCTATTAGCCACACCAAAATAAAAACGAAACCAATCCTATAAAACGTAAGCTTGCTAAAAATAAAAAATTCATTTATTTACTTAAATTACTACTACGGGCTAGACCATAATTAAATTTCCTACTATTTTAATGATAATAATAAAATCTGAGTGACCTCTACTAAATTATTACTCACCCATATCTCACTGGAATTAAAATGGATATGTATGTAACCGTAGGATTAATTCCAGCATGCATGCGATACTCCGGACGTATACCCACCACCATTCAATACAGAATAGTAAATGCTGGTAAAATCTGCATGACCTTAACTAAATTATTACTACCTCAGACCTCGCCGGAATTTAAATTGAATGGTATATCCGGCTGCCGGAGTGTTGAATTGTATTTAGCATCCAGGCTGCTAAATAGTGCAGTTATATATATATATATATATATATATATATATATATATATATATATATATATATATATATATATAAATAAGAATGCTAGCAGAAGACCGATAACACGTTAATATATAGATGTTGTCCAACACATCATGCACATGTACATGCACAAGTTCGAATTCAAAGTTAGCAATATTACAACCATGCATGTAAATTATTTTTCGGCCACTAAACTCTTACACTACATCTGGCAACTTGTAATCGGTGAGATTTATCTCCTTGCTCTAATTTCTTATATCCTTGTATTTTGGATTGGTAGCTAGGTCGCTTTCAGTGTGGAAGAATGGATCTCACCCTTCTTGCGTGGCCTATGTAACAAACTTGCAAATATCGGCGACCGTTTGACTAAATGTTTGGTCTAACTTATCCGACTTATGCAACCAATAATCTATTCCGGTTTTGAGTTGCCGCCAGCTCATGTTAAATTTGGCGCACGACCTCAGATACTCACATACATAGAAGTCACACAAAACTGAGTTTTGAGGTTGTTTGGCGCACTGCAAAATATATAGTAGTGAGTAGTAAGTAGTATAGTTGTAAAGAGAGTAGTAACGAGAGTAGTAAGGAGGAGAGTAGTATATATTACGAGAGTTGTAGTATGAGTAAGGCGAGTAGTAGTAGTAGTAGTAGTAGTAGGATAGTAGTAGTAGGAGTAAGGAAGACGAAGTACAATTACTTACCGGAAACTCATGCCTGAGTTGCAATTTTAGGCCAATTTTTTTTGTTTTCTTCTCATATCTCCGATCAATGCACTCGGGATCTTCTAAGTACTTCTTGTAAGCGCTGTATGGAAATCGTAGAGTCAACAACAATTAATTTGAACACGTATGTTAACTATAAATGGGTATGTATCATCACTTTACTATCTCAAACAAGCTTCAAAATGCTTGTATCCTTCTTTGTTTGTATTACGTAGAGAGTCAAATATACAGACTTTTCCATCCGGAGGATAGATTATGAAAGCAATCCAGTGGCCCATCATTCCACGGCTACACCATTCACACAAATTAAAATTGACATGATTAAAGTCTTGATCCCATGAACTACATATGTAAGAATGCTCAATTTGACTTACCCTAACTGGTGGGCGGCCAAGATACACCCACGTCCCTTGAGCTGCTTCATGGCGTGTAGTATGTACAATGCCCCCCGGTACCTATACTCGTTGACCTCATCTTTCTTGTATTGTTTTCTCTCCTCTTCGGACAACTTCGCTAGGTTCTCACTTTCCTCAGGTATATCATAACCCACGAGGGATCTCTCAGTAATTAACATCGGATTGAGATAGACAGTATTCATGCCCTTTAGTTTGCATGCATGGGCTTGGATCCTACAAGGAGAAGTCCCCCATGGCATTATTAGTATTCATATATTCCCTAAAGTACTCCCAAACATGCAGTGGTGTGTATAAAATTCGATGCCCTCATATCTAGCACCGTTGTTCTGTGCTGCACTTTTCTTGTCCTTCTCTTTTGTGTGGAACCTGTATCCATTGATGTCATACTCTTGCCATGTGGTGATTTGGGTGGACGGTCCGGATGCAAGCCTCTTAACGTTCTCCGCTCTTTGATCTTCTTCTCCATTTGCTCTTATATCAAGCTTTTTGAGCCACTCTGTAAAACTACACTTATGTTGTTTTTGGACCCATGCCTCCGTGCGCTACCCGTCATGTGCGCCGCAAATCTCTTTTAGGTGTTTCTCGACATAGGGTTCCATGACCACTAATTGATGAAGGATGTTGTTATGAACTTGTTGAATCTTCTCGTATGGTACATCAGTGCGAACTTTCCGATCCGTGCACCCCTTCCCAGAGGTTCTGCCTTCATGTTGATGGACGGGTAGCCTGATCGCCCTCCAATCTCGAATGTATCTAGTACAGCAGTTCACGGCCTCCTCGGTTGTATAGGCTTCGATCATTGAGCCCTCTAGGTGAGCACGGTTGAGGACCTATCTGCTGAGTGTTGACATGAACCGCTCGTAGGTCCACATCTGGTGCAAGTAGACAGGCCCCGACTATTCTATTTGATCAACCATGTGCATCATCAGGTGTGGCATCATATCAAAGTAAGACGGTGGGAAGCACATCTCGAGCTGGCAAATAGTCTCCGCGATGAACTGTTTTAGGGCAGGCAGCTCGCGAGCATCGATGACCTTCTCGGTAATAATACAATTAAAGAAGTAGGACATCCGTGTAATCACTATTTTCACGAACTCTGGACTGATGCCCCTGATCACAATCGGAAGAAACACTATCAACATGACTTGACAGCCATGTGAGGTCTTTCATCGAGACCAGGCTTTTGATGTTGGAAGAGAAACCTGTTGGCACTTTGACACCCTTAAGCCACTGACACATATCCCTTCTCTCGTCTATTGTCAGGTTGTAGCCCACACACGGAAGCTCAACTTTCCCATTCTGCGTGGATGGTTTAGGATGAAGGTCATCCCTGATACCTAGGTTGACAAGATCCGTCCGTGACTTTAGACCATCCTTCGTCTTTTTCTTCATGTCTAGCAAGAAGCCGATTGTGGTATCGAATACATTCTTCTCCAAGTGCATGCAATCGATCGCATGAGGTGTATTAAGTGTTTTCCAATACGACAAGTGCTTGAAAAAAATCGACTTCTTCTGGAACAGAATGATGGGAGATGTTTCTTCGTTCTCATCACCCCATTTTCTCTTCCTTGTTTTTGTCCCTGTTGCATCTTTCTTCTTCTTTCCAAACTCGACCTGATCCATATCCTTGACCATGCTAAATACCTTTGCCCCATAACTTGCTCATTTAGGTTCGTCAAGTTGCGGCTCTCTCTTGTTGTCAAAGTATTTAATCATCGTATCCTTTCGATACCTATGCTTCTTGATAAGGAACCGTCTGTGACGCATATACACCATCTTGGTAGATCCCTTGAGGTAAGTGTAGCAAGTATCGTCAATGCAAATAGTACAACTAGTCTTGCCTTTTATCTGCCTCGACAACGAAAAGAGACTAGGGTAATCAGTGATGGACACAAAGATTATGGCTTTTAGAGTGAACTTCTTCTTTACGGACGCATCGACCATCTCAACACCTTTTTCCCATAGTTTCTACATATCTTCCATGAGTGGCTCTAGGAACACATCTATGTCATTGCCGGGTTGTCTCGGTCTAGAAATCAACATGGTCAGCAAAAGGTACCTACGTTTCTGACATATCAAAGGGGGTAGGTTGTAGATGGTCAGGATAACCGGCCAAGTGTTGTGCAAGCTACTAAGGTCACCGAACGTGTTCATTCCGTCAGTGCTTAGCACAAACCTAACATTTCGTGCCTCTTTGCCAAACTCTGGGAACAAGGCATCGAAAGCCTTCCACTGCTTGCCATCGGAAGGGTGATGCAGCTTGTCATCGTCTCTACTGCGATCATAAGAGACGTACTAGGACATCAGCTTAGCATCTTCAGGGTTCCCAAATATAGCTTGTAGACGATCAATGATAGGCAGGTACCACATCGATAGTGGAGGACTTTTTCTCTGCATGTAACCCAATTCTTCCTCGTCTAGTTGAGCTGATAATAATTGGTTGTTCTTCGACCCACCCATAGGTCCTTCGCCATTCTCATCCACACGACAACCAGCATTCCTCTTATATCGACTAGCACTACAGTTTGAACAATGATCTAACTTCTCATGCTCTCCTTGAAAAAGGATGCAGTGGTTAGGGCAGGCATCGAATTTTCTAAGCTTCATCGCCACTGGTCGGATCAGCTTCTTCGCTCGATATGTATTTGCAGGCACCTTGTTTTCCTCTGGATATGTGTCAACAAGGACAGTCATGAGGTCTTTGAAGCCAGTGTCGGACCAGCCATGCCTAGCCTTCAACATCAACATCGTGAGGTTAAAACGCAGCGCCGTCCAATGCTTTGGACAACCATTATAAAGAGGGTCCAATGCAACCTGCTTCATCTCCCTAAAATTCTCAAGCCATCCAGGGTTGCCAAACATAATGTCATCTTCATCAAGGCGGTTAGCTATTTCCTCCATTAGCTCTACACCCTCTACGTCTCTCACAATAGCGTCTTCATCACCTCCATCGTCGTCAGCACCACCCATATCCTCGAAAAGGTCATCCATCGTGATGTAATCACGAGCATTGTCATCGCTTGCTGCCGACACAGACGAGGAGGCAACTGGTTCAGCTCGTCCTACGAACTCTGCATTATTATTATTGATCGATTTCCCTCTAGATGCATCTTCCACAGTTGAATCTACTACCTTTTCGCCATGAAAAGTCCAAACCATGTAATCCTTAACAAAACCAAATCTGATCAAATGAGATTGCACATCGTCATCTTTAATGTTCTTACAGTGAGAACACGGACAAGTAGTTGTCGTCCTATCCAGACGCTCACGGTGAGCTTTCGCAACTGCAATAAACTTCCGGACATGAATGAGGTATTGTGGTTCCATTCTCTTTATCTCGTACATCCATTCAGACCTCTCCATATTGCCCCCTACAAATCATATATGACCATCATATCAAAGAACAAAGTTTACAAAGAAGATAGATAAACAAATTTAGTGGAGTAGATCTAGATCTCAAAGAGCCCAAATAGAAGGGTAAAATGAAGTTTGGAGAGCATGTGTTTACCCTTTTGTGATGTCTTCTCCCAAATCAAGAGAGCAAAACTTCTTCCCCCTAGTTTTCCTTAATTTTAGGTATCCAATCTTCAACAAATCATGTAACCATCAAAGAACAAAGGATTATAAAGAAGATATTAGATCTAGAGTTAAAGAAAATAGTAGTTTTCTCTCTCCTCCATGATTGTAGATCTAGACTAGATCTCAAAGGGCCCAAATAGAAGGGTAAATGATGTTTGGAGAGCATGTGTACCTTTTGGGATGTCCTCCTCCAACAAATCAAGAGCAAAACCTCCTCCCCCTAAGTTTTCCTTAATTTTAGGGTTTTAACTCTGAAAACCCTAAAAATGGAAGGAGCCGTTGAGAGGAGGAAGAAGGGCGACACTGTAGCATTAAATAGGAAAAGATTAATGGAGGCGGGCAAGTGTAACAAAACCGTCTCGGTTAATATAGATTAACAGAGGTGGTCGTGTTAGGGCGCCCGCCTCCATTAATCTATTAACGGAGGCAGTCAATCCTTATATGCCCGCCTCTGTTAATCATTAACGGAGGTGGGCGTTTTGGACGACCGTCTTCCACAGACCGTAGCGGTCGGGCCTCGATTAATGGAGGCGGGCGGGATATGTGTCCGCCTCCAATCACAAATAGGCAGTGTCTCCTAAAAGAAATTTTGTACTAGTGAATAATCCCCCCCTCTGCACGCCATTCAATTTACAATCTGAGATGAAACTAAAGTTGACCGGTCACATTTCACAGTTCCAAATGTGAACTTCTAGTAGGATCATCACAATTCACATCAGACACTCACAATGAAAATTTCATTCTTATTAAATAGAGAATCATGCTAGTTTTTTTTAATTATGTGGTAAGAATATAGTTGAGACAGATGGAAGGGGTAGTGTGTGTGTCTATATATATATATATATATATATATATATATATATATATATATATATATATATATATATATATCACACAAACCTTGTACGGGAAATAAAGAGCTTTCAAATTATATTTTTTAGTCCATTAACTTTTTAACTGATTCATCGTAGGTCCATACACCTTCGATTAGCGAATAAATCTGACATGATATATAAATAAGCGACTCCTGAATGAGTAAAATGCAATATATCTTTTATTATGTTCATAGAAAATAAACCCAAAAAAGAGCACAAAAACATTAAAGGAAAACCTCCATTAAATAAAGAAAAATGTCAATCAAATATAGATGAGTGGAAGAAAAAAATGAAATATAATATGGAATGATGCATATGAAAGAACGTAATAAAAGATATATTGTATTTTACACATTCCTGTTTCATGGTGGCCCATTATTTGACATGTCATGTCAGATTTATTCGCAAATAGAAGGGGTATGGATCTATGGTGATTAGTTAAAAAAATAATGGACCCAAAAATATAATTTAAAAGTTGATTGATCTAAATGACACATCAACAAAAGTTAATGGACACCCAAAATTATAGTTTGAAAATGGATAGACCTAGACGACACACCTCAAAGTTAATGAATTCAAAAATACAATTTAAAAGTTGATAGACTTAGATAACACACTATCAAAAATTAATGGACTATATGATACATTTAAATCTTCTTTTAAATAGAAAGATTCACGTGGAGCTGAGTACGATGCATCGAGTACGGCGCTCAGTTTACTTGATGACCAACTTGCTTTTAGTCAATTGTCCATTGTTCATAGAAATGCATGAACTGACATTTTTTTGAAAACAGCGTGAACTGACTTTGATTTCGTCATCGGTACATCCGAGTGTAGGCGCAACTTCCTGCTAGTACGACCCTCGATTTGATGCTTCGTATGCGTAAAAAAATGCAAGGATAGAATTGTGTCAGTTAAACAAGCTTAAATTTGACTAAATTTATAGTAAATAATATTAAAAATTATGGCTTTAAATAAATTTATTATAATAAATAAATTCGTAGTTAATCTAATGATACTTATTTTGTATTATAGGAAAGTCTATTTAACCCCTCAATAATTGGGTTGTCTGCCTCATCCCTCAACTATAACATCAGTTATTCTATCACTCAAACTGTTGAAAACCGGCTAATAACCCCTGAGACGGTTTTGAAAATGGTTTTACTAAAGTGGCATATTGAAAAGTCTATATCACGCTATAACATATCAAGGGTTGACGGCATGACCCATTCAACTATAAATTATGATATTATAGCCCTTAAATCATCTAATAACAATGAAATGATAGTCCTATAGGGTTATTTAATTTGGATACCGTATCCCACCACATCGTCCTGAACTCACATGCCACATAGGCTTATTGGCTGCACTACCGGATTTGCCTCATTTGTCGAGTGCCCGGAGCACTCGGCACAGGCCCTCTAACATATCAAGAGTTGACGGCATGACCCATTCAACTATAAATTATGATATTATAACCCTTAAATCATCTAATAACAATGAAATGATAGTCCTATAGGGTCATTTAATTTGGATACCGTATCCCACCACATCGTCCTGAACTCACATGCTTGCACATAGGTTTATTGGCTATTCGCCTCATTTGTCGAGTGCCTGGAGCACTCGGCACAGGCTGTAAAACTCTCTGCAAAGGCTTTGCCGAGAGCTCGACTGTCGGCCCAGGCTGTCAAACTGTATTTTTTATAGCTTTGTCGCCAGTGGGGTTCGAACCCAAGACCTCTCCCTTGCGTGTCCCCACCTCTAACCACTACAACACACTATCACTTTTGTCTATATTCTATTTTAATGCTTAATATATGTGTTAAACCGATTGTAAATTACTTGTTTGAGACCCTAAACGAGTTCAAATGAAAAAGTTGTAAACTGCGAGTTTCATAACTTTTCGAGATCTAATTTTTTTGTTTAGGATGTTTTTCCATCCGAGATCATTTACAAAATTTGAATTTCAAATTCTTAAAATTCAAACATAATTTTGAATGACAACATGATTTCAAATAAAAAAGTTGACAACTAATATTTCATAACTTTTCGAGATCTACAAAGTTTATTTTGGTTGTTTTTCCATCCGAGGTCGTTTGAAAAATTCAATTTTTTAAGTTTTAAAATTCAAATGCAACTTTGCATTAAAATATTAATTCAAATAAAAAAATCAACTACAAAGTTTCATAACTTCTTGAGATCTACAAAATTTATTTTGATTGTTTGGTCATATGTTCAACCGACATGATCGTTCTAATATTATTCATAAATCACATATATATGTCTCTCTCGTAGTTTCGTAAACTACGAGAGTTGTGAACAAATTTACATTCACTTTGTCATATAAAGAAATGAGCAAAACAATATTTGTACATCTTGATGAGTTAAACAACTTTGTAGTTCAAAGTTTGTTCATTTGAATTAATTTACTGCTTCAAAATGTATTTTGAAAATTTCTCCGTCGAGTGTCGAAAAAAAAACACTCGGCAAAGATTTCTTTACCGTTTTTTTACTCTCGGCAAAAAAAAAAGAGAGTAAAAAAAAACTCTATCGGCAAAAAAAATTTTATCGAGCGCCCGAAAAAAAACGCTCGGCATATTTCGGTTTTCCGGTAGTGCTGCCTCCTTTTCTAAATTGTTTCCGTGCTTGTGCTATAGTCCCATGAGCATCACCTTGTTTCCTACTCCACCTCATGCTATTCTCAATGATATTGATCACATGCACTACGATTACACCCTTGTCATCTGGCTCATGCCACATCCTTGGCTCCCTTGCTTTCTTCTCCTATGTCCACCTAAAAAGTTGAAGGACGACATGATGGAGGATGTTGGAGGGATTTGATAGGATGTGAAGCAGGAGGCAAGATGTCACATGTTGCTCGTTGGACGGTGGGCAACCTAGAAAGAGTAGGGAGGTGGAGGCAAAACAAATAGTTTGTGTGCAAACATGCGAGATGGGATACAATGTCAAATGACCCTAATGACCATCCGGTGAGTTATTTGAATATTATTTGATGTTGTGGCCGCGGGCAAATGTCGGGTGGCTTGGTCCATTGTCTGTCGTCCCAAGGAGCTTGGGGGCCTGGGGATCCCTAACCTAACAAGTCTGGGCTTCGCTTTTCGCCTACGTTGGGAGTGGCTTCGACGAACAGATCCGGGTGCGCCTTGGGCGGCCTTGCCATACCCTCCAAGCGTGCAGTAGTGGACAAGTTCCAGGCCTCGGTCCGCGTTATCGTGGGCTGAAAGGATCAAGATGCCCAAGAGGGGGGTGAATTGGGCTTGTTTTAAGTTTCTAAAGCAAATATAAAAACCTAACAAATGCCAATCACCCCCTAGTGCCTACTGTCCGTGTGTCCTAGCTAGAAAGCGGTAACTGTTCAAGGGAATTAAAAACGACCTAACCAATTCTAGTAGGAAATGTAAAAACAAGACGGAAAGTAATGCGGAAATGTAAAGAGCTAGGAAAAGAAAATCTCATTGACGCGGCGATTTTTTCCCGAGGTATCGAGGTGTCGACACACCCCCCTAGTCCTCGTTGGAGCACCTCGCAAGGTATCGCTCCCCCTCTACCCGCGCAAGGGTAGAGTGCTCTCTACGGGCTGATTCTTTGCCACTCCGGCTCGGTGAATCGCCCACAACCGATCACAAGAGCTTGGAGAAGAGCCGCCAACAATCTCCCGGCGGTCACTTCCTCCGAACACCACCAAACCGTCTAGGTGCTGTCGAACACGAAGAGTAACAAGCACAAGACCTTCACTTGACCCACTCAAGGCTAGGAAGGTGGGTGGATGCACACAAGTCACTCCTAATCACTCTAGGAGGGAAGAACAAGATGAGCTCTCTCTAATCTCTCCCTCACTCGCCTCTTGACTCTCCAAAAGATTTCTCAAGGTGTCACCAGCTGAAACAATGGCCAAGAGTCCCTCTAAGGACCAAGGGGGTAACTATAAATAGTCCCCACCTCCAAAACTAGCCGTTTTTTACTTTTTCTTCTCTCTGCGTAGCCACCGGACTAGTCTGGAGCTCATACCACCGGACCATGCACACTGGTCCGGAGCTCACTCTGATTTCAAACTCAGGCACCGTCGGACAACTCTGCTTGGTCCGACGCTCTGGTCCGACGCACTGGTCCGGAGCCTCGGTGCTCTCTGAGTGAAAAACTTCTTCTCTTTTTCACAGCACCGAACCACTCTCCTTGGTCCGGTGCCCTGGTCTGACGCTCTGGTCCGGAGCCAGGGAGCTCTCTGCATGAACTCAACTTCCTGTCCTGAGGCGTCGGACTAGTCCGGAGCCTTCTAAGTCTCTGAACCAAGCCACCGGACCACTCTCCTATGGTCCGGTGCTTTCTAGACAGGTGGTCCGGAGCTCCTCGAGCTGAGATTCTGCCTAAGTCAGGGACCGTCGGACCACTCTCCTTGGTCCGACGCCCACTTAGCAGAGAGGTCCGGAGCCTCTTTCTCCCTCAAAAACAACTGTTTTCGCTGAGGTTTCTCAAGGGATTTTGCTCCTACCATTTCTAGGGTTTATCCGGGGCTGAAATCAAGGTCTCTAGGACTAGTTGTGTCAAGTGTGCATATACCCACTTTCCTAAACTCTCCTAGGTCAAGCTACTAATCTCATACCCCCCTTTATAGTACGGTCAAAGGAAAAACAAAAGTCCTAGCTATACTTAGTGCCCTTCTCAACCTTACGACACTAAGAACTAGCCTAGTCTTTGACGTGTATCTTCATCCTTTGCAACCGAAATGATTTCCATCTTGGGGGCATGAATATCCATTAAGCCCATTCAAAAAGCATCACTAATGACCTAACATAAACAACTTTGTCTCTGCAAAACACACGTTAGTCATAGTGATCTAGTATTGTCGTTAATCGCCTAAACACAAGGGTCCATGATTCTACAATCTCCCCCTTTTAGGTGATTGACGACAATACAAGCTCGAGTAGAGAATAATGAGTGAATTTTGATAAGAGAAGGCATGACTTGAAATGAGATAGGCATGGGTTAGTGATAAGAAAGACAAGTACATGCCTAACCATTCAAGCCATGACAAGCACAATAGATATGAGTTGAGCATAGTACTTGATTTCAAAAAAAAGGATATGCTATAGCCAAAAGATCAGAGATTAGCGCGGAAGCAATATAGCATAACCAAGTGACATGAAATATATAGATGAGAGTCCACACATGTCACACAACCATCAAGACTCAACCATCACACATATCATACAATGCATTAAGACGGTAAACGTGATGCATGATGCAATAGAGTTTATACACATCAAAAGAACGAGTCCTACTAGCTCCCCCTGAAGCTAGCCCATCTACTCGACTCTCCCTCTCCCCCTTTGGCGTCGAAGCACCAAAATTAGGCGTCTGGAGGCGGAGTGGAAGCAGCCGTGGAGCGATCGAGCACCCTGAAAGCTGCCAGATATGTCTCATCATCTGAATCCGCCCCCTGAGTATCTGTCTCTGGTAGTGAAGCAGTCTGGGGGTCGGTAGCTGACAGACCTGCTGCGGTCGAAGACTCTGGAGCAGTAGCTGGAGGAGTAGGAGTAGGAACAACCACCGGTGCCAGTGTCTCTGCAGGAGCCGCAGGAGCGGCGGTGTCCGGTTGTGCCTCATGCACTAACTCGACTGTAGTCTGAAGAACCGGAGACTGCACAGGCTGTACTGGAGTAGAGGTGACAACTGTAGCATCGGTAGCAACTGCAGCTGTAGGTGAGTAGACACGGCTGGAGCCCGACGTCGTGTGTAGCCTCTGAGGAAGCTACTGAGGAACGGTGCTGATCAGCTGTCGGTGCAACGAGCTCGGCCTCAACCTCTGCGGCTATCTGAGGACCAGTGGGGGACGGCTGCCCGGTAATGTCGCTGAACGACGCTGAAAGGTCTCTGGCAGTAGCACCCATCGTAGCAGTAAGTGGAGTGAAACCAGTAGTGAGAGGAGTGAACTGCTGCGTGGGGCCGAAGGTGTCCAACCACTGAGTCATCTGAGTCGCCGGTGACTGGAACGGGTGGTCAATCCGGCACCCTGAAGTCCACTGGACTGTACGGCTGGGGTGGGAGTGACTGTCTGACCGGCGGAGCTCGTAGGGGCCACTGAAGGGCCAACTGAGGGGCCAACTGAGAACTGTGGGCCTCCTATCTGCCCAACGGACTGTGAAGGCTGAGATGTGCTCATCATCTGTATCTGAGGAGCAGCAGGAAACTCAAGAGGAGGAGCGCCCGTCCACTTCATCATATGGGCCATAAAGGCCATGTTCTGCTGCTGCAGCTGCTGTGACTGTAACTGAAGGCGCTGGGACTCTAGCTGCATAGCGAGCATCTGTCGCTGCATCTCGAAGTGACGCTCCTCAGACTGTCACTGCATCTCGTCTTGTCGCTGCTGGACCTGAGTAACTGCAGTGACGAGAGAACTCTGCTGCTCATTCATTCTGTCTAGAAGCTTCAGCATCATGGTCTCGGTGGCAGAGGCATAGCCGCCAGCCTCAGTGTCGTGAGCCCATGGGGGCATCTGTGGAACTGGCTGGAAGTCTGCATCTGAGCTATCTGAAGTGTCCTCTGGAGTCACATCAGCTCCAGTATCTAGACCATGGAGCTCCTGCTGCTCAACACTACGAATCGCCTCATCTTGAGCATCAACCTCTGCTCTATCAGCTGGTGCTGTCCTCTCTGACAAGACGGAGGACCCGGTTTCCAAACCGGCTGTCAAACGAACCAAGAACTCTGTAAGCTGGAAAGGATGTCGGCGACTGATCCAGTAGGGCGCGGAGTCCAGGGTTCGCTCCCTCAAGCTCAATAGCAATGATCGATGAAATCCAGTGAGCATAGGGAAACTGACGACGGACCCTCATGCCATCTGCTATCACATCCTCTATCTCTGACACAAGAAAGTCTGCGACGTCGAACGGTGTCTGAGATACTAGGGCCTGAAGGAGAAGCTGCTGCATGTTTGTCAATCCTTCCTTGTAACCCGTGCGAGGAAGCAAAGTACGGCGGAGGACCTCGTTCAACCTATGAATGGTGGGTCTGAGCTCTGCTGGGCTACGTCTGGAGCCCTCTGAGAAAGGTGGCTTGAAGAGAGGAGCCACCTCTTGCACTGATAGTGTACGTCCACCTCGAGCTCTGCGAGGCACTGAGGCTCCTCAGTAGCACTCATAGTGTAAATCAAGCTCACCACCCTACTGACGGAGGCGAAAGATCTCTCTGAGTCTGGTCAAGTAGAGCCTGTATCGCTCGCCTCTGAAAGTGTACTGCACAAACTTGTGCTCTGGATCCACCCATACTGAAGCATAGAACTCTCTGACCCATCTCTCTATGTAGTTTCTGGAACGGCCAAGTAGATCAGCAAGTCCCGGAAGGTAAGTCAGAAACGGCCTGATCTCCTCACCAGCTAGCTCAATGATGCTCTCTAAGGAGCAAACTCAGTGCGGTCGAATCCGAATGCTGGTCAGCTGAGCTGCTCGGTAGAAGTCCTCCATGAGAGGTGTATGCCAACCTGGTGAGGCTCTGGGGTCTCTCTGATCCGGGCACCACTTCTCCAAAGCAACAAACCATAGCTTCTTCACCTGCTTTGCTGTGAGATTCCTCAGATCGAGGTGAACCGAAGCTGAAGCTGTTGTCGGTGCTGCTGACTCGGGTGACTGAGCTGACTGGGAACGTGTGGAACACCCCCAGGAACTAGGCGCCAACGGAGTCCCAAGAGCTTCAGTGACAAGCTCTGGCTCCTGTGGAGTATCCTCAGTATGTGACCCAGCTGGAGGAGTGGAAGGAAGATCCCGCGAAGGGGTGCCAAGTCGGACTGACCCTCGGCGACCGCCTCGCTTTGCACGGTCTGCTGCATCGGCCACTGCCTCAGCTTTCTCAGCCTCTGTGAGCTTGCGCTTCTTCTTCTTTTCCTTCTCAACAACTGGCTTCTTGCCCTTGTCTCCGGAAGGACGTGGAGGAGGAGGAGCATCATCACCTGACCCTGCGGCACGAGCACAAGTACTGCGAGTCATCTCTGATCAAACAAAGAACCACTGCTCACTGTCAAGCACTAGAGCCACTGCCAACTGTCAGAACCACTGCCACAAGAACCACTGAGAGCTGCAAGAACCACTGCCACACTGATCAAGTATTAACTGTCAACTGATCAAACAAAACACCACTGACAGAGGGGCCTCCAAGCCACTGGACTATACCTCTGAGGCTTTGCCTCAATCCTTACTCGCGAGCTTTGCCCCGAGTTCAACTGCCACTGACTGCTGCTGGATAGAGTAGACAGGGTATACATAAGCATATATAAAATCTAGAGATAAGAATCCGTATAGAAGCAAGCATCTAGATAAGTGATAGAATGAAATCTGACATGATACCTGAGGTAAGAAAGCGTAGCTATTCAGAGAAATGTCAAGTACCAAAGCACACTCCGAACGAGATTTACCAGCTGCGAATTACAATTGGCAATTGATTTAACGAATTGGATTGAATATGGATAATTGATTTTCAAGGAATAATCTAGGACATGACTCTATCTCGACTCGACGAAACGCGATATCGAACATGAATCCATACCCTAGAAGCGAAGTGGTGAAGTCGACGGCGACGAAATGAAATCGGTCGCAGACGAAGACGTCGAAGACATCGAAGATGATGACGATGGAACGAGTTCGTTCGAGGACGAACGCGTCGAAACCGAACCCTCCTAGGGTTAGGGCAAACCCTAGCTCCTTGATTTGGCAGTGGCAATGTAAATGGAAGGAGGGGAGGTGAACCCTAGCGGACTTGCACCGACTGGCAGGGAGGTGGAACGCCGGCGAGGTGGGTGGCGCGGCGGCGATGGAGAGTGGAAGGCGGCTGCGCTGGCGGTGGAAGGCGGCGCTGGAGCGGTGAGGAAGAGTGGAATGGCGGCGGAGCTGAGGAGGAGAGCTCACCGGCGGCGAGATTGGCTCAGGGGAGCTGGCGGCAAGGCGGCGGCGGAGCAGGGCGGTGACGGCGTACGGACGGAAACAGAGGAACTGCCGAAACAAAGCCGCACGCGGGGGTTATCCGCAAATTTTTGAAGTGTCGGACCACTCCGCTTGGTCCGGTGGCTGGTCCGACGGGTGGTCCGACGGTACCAGAGAAGAGAATACAGTGAGCGCCCGACCACCGGACCAGGGCATCGGACAACGCACCGGACTGGTCCGATGGAGCACCGGACTGGTCCGACGGTGCACAGAAAGATTTGACAGAGGCACCGGACAACTTGACGTTGGTTCGGTGGAGCATCGGACACTGGTTCGACGGATTCTGTGGCTGGAGAAAATTTATGCAGTGAGGGTCGAGGCGTCGGACCACTGCGTCGGACCAATGCAGAGTGGTCCGGAAGGTGGTCCAGTGCTTAATTTTGCTCTGAATTTTCCTATTTTTCTCTCCAATCTTTTCTCTTAGCCAAGTACCAACATAAAAGGGCAGAGACGAACACTTACTGGACTTAACATAAGAACCATCTCTCAAACCCTCAATTTTAGAAGTAGTTTGCCATAGGCTAGGATTAGTTTTCATAAGAAAATAGATCAATAAAGCTCCAAGGGTCACCTTAGGGGCACAAGAGGGGTATTAGCTGAAGCTAGAGCGTTGAATTGCTCTCCCTAAGTGTTGAACCTAATGATGACTAATAAACTTAACCGAAAAGAAACGAAAGAGCAACACTCATGCATATGCAATGCAAAACGGAATTTGAATCTAGGTTGCTTGCAAGTTTAAACCGCGGTTAAGCTTTGTCACACGCTTTGAGGGCGGTTATCTTAACCGCGTTAGCCAAGCCTATGTGCATTACCAGATTAAACATGTTATCTTACAAATGAATGCATGGATCACACAAGCTCATCTTTTAGTGAAGTTAGAGTGATCAAGCACATTCAACTCGCTTCTCAACCTACAAAAGGTTGTTTCATCGAGTGGTTTAGTGAAGATATCCGCCAATTGATCTTCGCTCTTAACTCCAACTAGTGTGATGTCTTTCCTAGCCACATGATCTCTAAGAAAGTGATGGCGAATATCAATGTGCTTGGTGCGAGAGTGTTGAACTGGGTTGTTAGCAAGCTTTACGGCGCTTTCATTATCACACAAAAGTGGAACTTCTTTTAAAAACACGCCGTAATCAAAGAGTGTTTGGGTCATGTATAAGATTTGTGCACAACTTGCTCCCATGGCAATATATTCCGCCTCAGCGGTTGACAATGCCACACTGCTTTGCTTCTTTGAGGACCAAGAAACAAGTGATCTTCCTAGCATGTGGCACCCGCCAGAGGTACTCTTCCTATCAACCTTACACCCGGCATAATCCGAATCGGAATAGCCAACTAGTTGGAAGGGAGCTCCTTTGGGATACCAAAGACCCATGCTAGGGGTGTGCCTTATGTACCTAAGGATTCTTTTAACCACACAAAGATGCGACTCCTTAGGGTTTGCTTGAAACCTAGCACACATGCACACACTAAACATGATATCCGGCCTAGATGCGGTGAGGTAAAGTAAACTACCGATCATAGAGCGATAAAGAGTTTGGTCAATCGGTTTACCTCCCTCATGGAGATCGAGATGCCCATTAGTAGGCATTGGGGTTTTGATTGTCTTGCAATCCTCCATCTTGAACTTCTTAAGTAGATCATAAGTGTACTTTTCTTGAGAGATGAAGGTCCCTTCTCTCATTTGCTTCACTTGAAAGCCGAGGAAGAAGGTTAGCTCGCCAATCATTGAAATCTCGAACTCCTTGGACATCAAGTCACCAAACTCTTTACAATGGTCTTGGTTTGTTGACCCAAATATAATGTCATCGACATATACTTGGCAAACAAAGATCTCTCCATTAAGCTTCTTGGTGAATAGTGTAGTGTCGACGATCCCGATCTTGAAGCCCTTCTTGATTAGGAAGTCCCTTAGCCTCTCATACCAAGCTCTTGGAGCTTGCTTCAATCCGTAGAGTGCCTTGGACAACCTATACACATGATTAGGCAAGTTTGGGTCTTCAAACCCGGGAGGTTGTGAGACATAGACAAGTTCATTTATGAAACCATTTAAGAAAGCGCTCTTCACATCCATTTGAAAGAGTTTCATTTTGTGATGTGAAGCATACGCCAAAAGGATACGAATGGCTTCAAGTCTTGCAACCGGAGCAAAGGTCTCTCCAAAATCAAGTCCTTCTACTTGAGAGAACCCCTTTGCCACCAATCTTGCTTTGTTCCTCACAACCACGCCTTGATCATCTTGCTTGTTCCTAAACACCCACTTGGTGCCAATGATTCTTGCATCCTTTGGCTTCTCTTCAAGTGTCCACACTTGGTTCCGGGTGAAGTTGTTGAGTTCTTCATGCATGGCATTCACCCAATCCAGATCCGCAAGTGCTTCTTCTACACTAGTAGGCTCAACAAAGGAAACAAACGAGTGATGTTCAACATAAGATGCAAGTCTAGATCGAGTCATTACTCCCTTTGATGGACTTCCTATGATTTGATCATGGGGGTGAGCTTGAAGGATAGATGTTGATCTTCTATTTGTCTCTTGAGGAGGAGGATGCGGTGCTTCAACATTGCTTGCTTCGGCCTCGGCTTGATCTTGAGGAATGTGAGTGTCTTCTTGAGCTTCCCTCACTTGATCTCCTTCATCAACTTGAGGCATGTGGGGTGGAGAAGGATCTTGATTTGCTTCATCTTCAACTTCTTCCACCTCTTGTGGGTTGATAGCACCAATTGGCATGTTCTTCATTGCCTCCCTCAAGGGTTCATCACCTACATCAATATCCTCAACCGCTCCTTGGGAGCCATTAGTTTCATCAAACTCCAAGTCATACGTTTCTTCAACTAAGCCGGTGGCTTTGTTAAATACACGGTATGCCTTGGATTTAAGTGAATAACCAACAAGGAAACCAATGTCACACCGCCGTTGGAATTTACCCAAGTGTTGGCGCTTCTTGTAGATGTACACCTTGCAACCAAACACCCGGAAGAATGAAATATCCGACTTCTTCCCATTAACAAGCTCATAGGGGGTCTTCTTTAATAGCCTTTGGACGAAGAGACGGTTTGCCGCATAGCAAGCGGTGTTGATTGCCTCCGCCCAAAACTTCTCGGGAGTGTTGTACTCATCAAGCGTAGACCTTGCTAGAGTTATGAGTGTTCGGTTCTTCCTCTCTACGACACCATTTTGTTGTGGAGTATATGTGGCGGACACCTCATGCTTGATCCCAACTTCATCACAATAATCTTCAATCTTTGTGTTCACAAATTCGGTGCCATTGTCACTTCTAATCTTCTTGATCTTCACATCAAATTCATTTTGAGCTCTTGTAGCAAACTTCTTGAAGATGCCTTGTCTCTCTCCCTTGTCTTGAAGAAAGAACACCCAAGTGTACCGAGAGTAGTCATCCACTACCACTAAGCAATAGAGATTTCCTCCAAGACTAGCATAAGTGGTAGGGCCAAATAGATCCATGTGTAGCAACTCTAGTACTCTTGAGGTTGACATGAAAGCTTTGGTTGGATGAGTGTTTGCCACTTGCTTGCCGGCTTGACATGCACTACAAAGTTTGTCCTTCTCAAACACCACATCCTTGATTCCTCTAACCATTTCCTTCTTGACTAGCTTCTTCAAGGTTGACATGCCCACATGAGCTAATCTTCTATGCCATAGCCAACCCAAAGAATTCTTGGAGAATAGACAAGCTTGCAAGTTTGCTTCATTTGAAGTAAAGTCCACTAAGTAGAGGTTGTTGTGCCAGAACCCATTGAATATCATTGATGAATCTTCAATCTTGGTCACAATCACCTCATTTGGAGTGAAGAGATAATGAAACCCGAGATCACAAAGTTGACCAACCGATAGCAAGTTGAAGCTCAATGATTGTACTAGCAAGACATTTGAAATTGATTGATCTTGGGAGATAGCCACTTTGCCTAAGCCTTGAACTTTGCCCTTTGAATTATCCTCAAAAGTGATCTTGTCTTGATTTGCACAATCCTCATCAAGTGTGGTGAACATCCGGGGGTCGCCGGTCATGTGTTGAGTGCAACCACTATCAATTACCCAATGGCTCCCACCGGTCTTGTAGTTCACCTACACACAAGCAACTTGGAGTTAAGCTTGTTGTTTGGGAGCCCCCTTAGTGCGGGGCCCCATTGCCTTGTCAACCAACTCCTTAGCAACCAAAAGAACCCTAGGCTTGTTCTTCATTGGTGGTCCAAGAAACACCACAAGTGGTCTACCCTTGGAATCTTTGTTGATGACATAGTGAGCATCATGAGCAAATGGCCTAGTGTGCTTGGGCAAGGTCTTGGGAAGTGGAGTCTTGCATTGAAATGATAGATGACCAATTTGTCCACATCCAAAACACCTCTTAGGCTTGGGCTTTGGCTTCTCTTGATTGTAGCCATTGTACTTGTTCTTGTAGTAGTTCTTGGCTTCAATCTTGACCTTGGCCTTCATCACTTGGTTCTCCTTGTACCCAATACCGGTCTTGTCACTCTTCATGACGGTGCTCATTAGAAGCTCACTTTGGAGATTATGGCCTTTGGTGAACTTTTCAAGGCCACTTGTAAGCTTGGTCTTGTCATTCTTGAGCTTGGCAATTTCTTCTCGAAGAGAGTTGATCAAAGTGATAGCATCTTTGTCTTCTTCTTGAGTCGGCTTGATGGTGAAGGGCTTGTTTGCCTTGAGGTTGATTAGCTCTTCCTTGAGCTTTGAGTTCTCTTCACTCATCTTCACATAATCATCATACTTGTCGGCTTCTACAGCTCTCTTGCCCTTGCACTTGGCACTTTGCTCAAGAGCCACATCATCAAGCTCGATATCACAAGAGGTAGCACTTGCACACTTAGCACACGGGTTAGTAGCAACATATGTAAGATCTTGAGTAAGTAATTCATTTGCTACCACTAGTGTACCATGATCATTTTTCACTTGATTGTAGTCATCTTTTAGCAAGTTAAACCTTGTGAGGAGCTCTTGGGATGACCTCTCAAGCTTATCATGTTTCTCATTGGCTTGCTTAAGAGATGCTTTGAGCTCCCTAGTGCTAGATGTGAGAGAGTTAATCTCAAGCTTCAAATCATCATTAGCACTAGACAAGTTGTCAAGCTTATCATGTAAGTTTTCTGTGATTTCAAGAAGTTTGTCATTTTTACTCTTGTACTTCCTTATGATGCTAGCATACTTATTGCAAATTTTAATTAGCTCATCATAGGAAGGTGCTTCTTCATCATCACTATCATCACTAGAGAGGTCATCACCATCATCCTCTTTTTGTACCTTCTTGTCACCTTTAGCCATAAGGCATAGGTGTGTAGAGGATGAGCCCGGCGATGACGGAGGAGGTGGCGGTGGAATTGAAGAACCAATCACCAAAGCAGCCACCTTCTCTTCTTCACTCTCATCATCGGAGGAGTCACTTGAATCATCAATATCGGTGAGCCAATCACCCACAATGTAAGCCTTGCCATCCTTCTTCTTCTTGTGGAAGTTGAAGTTCTTCTTCTTCTTGTATGGCTTGTCTTGCTTCTTGTCATCATCACTTGAGTCATCATTGCCGCCCTTGTTCTTCTTGAAGTTCTTGAACTTGTTGTTCTTGAACTTGTCTTTCTTCTCTTCGAGACACGCATGGGCTAGATGACCAGAGTGCCTCAATTGTAGCACTTCATTTGGGAGATGGGCTTCCTTGAAGAGCTTGTGAAGAATTTCTTCTTCTTTGAGTCAAACTTGACTTCATTCTTGTTTAGCTTCTTCAACATCTTGGCGGTCTTCTTCACCATGAGAGCGATGTTATCTTCTTCATCATCATCACTTGTACTCTCAACGATATATTGAATCTTGCACTTCTCCTTGGAAGATGCCTTGAGAGCCAAGTCCTTCTTCTCCTCCTTCTCTTTCTTCTTGGAGGATGATGAAGTTCCATCATTGATCTTCATGTACATCTCATGAGCATTGATCTTGCCCAACACTTGCGTTGGTGTAGTTGCGGAGAGATCGCCTTGATGAAGAACCGTGACGATGTGGCTATACTTGTCTATTGGAAGAACAATAGAACACAAAGTATCTTGAGCACCACATCGGCCGATGTCATTTGAGAGAGCCCAAGGCCATTCAACTCCTCTACAAGCACATTCAAGCGAGAATACATTTCATTAGCATTTTCATGAGATAGCATAGTGAAAGCATTTAACTTAGCCATGATGAGGTGATAACGCTCTTCTCTTTCACATTTAGTGCCCTCGTGAAGAGCACAAATGTCTGTCCAAATCTTATGCGCGGTTTTGCAATTCCGCACACGGTTGAACACATCCTTGCAAATGCCACGGAAAAGAATATTCTTTGCCTTGGCATTGTTCTTCTCAAAGTATGGGTCCTCGGCGAACACCGATCCACCTTGGGTGGCGGCTTTGTGAACGCCGACATCCACGGCCTCAAGGTAGGCCTCCATCCGCACTTTCCAATACGGAAAATCATCCCCATCGAACATGGGTGGCGGTCCATCCCCATGGGACATCTTGCTCTAGGCGGTGAAGCCTAATTTAGAGCAACAAGGCTCTGATACCAATTGAAAGGATCAAGATGCCCAAGACGGGGGGTGAATTGGGCTTGTTTTAAATTTCTAAAGCAAATATAAAAACCTATCAAATGCCAATCACCCCCTAGTGCCTACCGTCCGTGTGTCCTAGCTAGAAAGCGGTAGCAGTTCAAAGGAATTAAAAATGACCTAACCAATTCTAGTAGAAAATGTAAAAACAAGACGGAAAGTAATGCGGAAATGTAAAGAGCTAGGGAAAAGAAAATCTCATTGACGCGGCGATTTTTTCCCGAGGTATCGAGGTGTCGACACACCCCCCTAGTCCTCGTTGGAGCACCTCGCAAGGTATCGCTCCCCCTCTACCCGCGCAAGGGTAGAGTGCTCTCTACGGGCTGATTCTTTGCCACTCCGGCTCGGTGAATCGCCCACAACCGATCACAAGAGCATGGAGAAGAGCCGCCAACAATCTCCCGGCGGTCACTTCCTCCGAACACCACCAAACCGTCTAGGTGCTGTCGAACACCAAGAGTAACAAGCACAAGACCTTCACTTGACCCACTCAAGGCTAGGAAGGTGGATGGATGCACACAAGTCACTCCTAATCACTCTAGGAGGGAAGAACAAGATGAGCTCTCTCTAATCTCTCCCTCACTCGCCTCTTGGCTCTCCAAAAGATTTCTCAAGGTGTCACCAGCTGAAACAATGGTCAAGAGTCCCTCTAAGGACCAAGGGGGCAACTATAAATAGTCCCCACCTCCAAAACTAGCCGTTTTTTTTACTTTTTCTTCTCTCTGCGTAGCTACCGGACTAGTCCGGAGCTCATACCACCGGACCATGCACACTGGTCCGGAGCTCACTCTGATTTCAAACTCAGGCACCGTCGAACAACTCTGCTTGGTCCGACGCTCTGGTCTGACGCTCTGGTCCGATGCACTGGCCCGGAGCCTCGGTGCTCTCTGAGTGAAAAACTTCTTCTCTTTTTCACAGCACCGGACCACTCTCCTTGGTCCGGTGCCCTGGTCCGACGCTCTGGTCCGGAGCCAGGGAGCTCTCTGCATGAACTCAACTTCCTGTCTTGAGGCGTCGGACTAGTCCGGAGCCATCTAAGTCTCTGAACCAAGCCACCGGACCACTCTCCTATGGTCCGGTGCTTTCCAGACAGGTGGTCCGGAGCTCCTCGAGCTGAGATTCTGCCTAAGTCAGGGACCGTCGGACCACTCTCCTTGGTCCGACGCCCACTTAGCAGAGTGGTCCGGAGCCTCTTTCTCCCTCAAAAACAACTGTTTTCGCTGAGGTTTCTCAAGGGATTTTGCTCCTACCATTTCTAGGGTTTACCAAGGGCTGAAAGCAAGGTCTCTAGGACTAGTTGTGACAAGTGTGCATATACCCACTTTCCTAAACTCTCCTAGGTCAAGCTACTAATCTCATACCCCCTTTATAGTATGGTCAAAGGAAAAACAAAAGTCCTAGCTATACTTAGTGCTCTTCTCAACCTTACAGCACTAAGAACTAGCCTAGTCTTTGACGTGTATCTTCATCCTTTGCAACCGAAATGATTTCCATCTTGGGGGCATGAATATCCATTAAGCCCATTCAAAAAGCATCACTAATGACCTAACATAAACACCTTTGTCTCTGCAAAACACACGTTAGTCATAGTGATCTAGTATTGTCGTTAATCGCCTAAACACAAGGGTCCATGATTCTACATGGGCGACGACATGGTCACGGAGTTATGGACCGACGCCTGGCTACCTGCCAGCTTGATCCAATCCTTTGCACCTGCTCTTTTCAAGGCGGTCAGCTGCTGACGTCGACGACACTCTATGTGTGACGCCCTGGCCGGCCACCAGTGGACGCGCGATATCACCGGCGCTGATGAGTGTATGGGTGTCCCGATCTTTCGGTGGAGATAGATAACTACGATTTGACTGAAGAGACGTTCATGATCCGACTACAACCATCCAAGGACGCTGCGCCTTAGCGATCGATACACCAAATCCAGCGGTTGCTCACGATCTTGCGGATCACAACCAACCAAACCATTAGGGTTATTCCTGCAAGCAATCGAAGAACAAGCAAGAACAAGTAGAACAAGCACTCAATTGCAAATAAGAGATAAATGTTCAAATCTGATACTCATGAAGGTGGGGTTCCGAATCAAGCAGAACGGATGGTCTAGTCGACACACGCGTCTACAAGGAATTAGCAGCAGCTAAACTTTCATCCAAACAAAACCCAATCTGTTTGTGGCGGCTCTAGGGGGATATAAGGAGGGGGAGGACGACCACAAGGGTCCTGGGGTCGTCCAACAACCCTAGGATGAGTCCCTAATGGACTCAAGTTCATACACGAGCCATAGACCCAAAATATAGTGACGCAGCACCGTTGGCAGAAAAGGTCTCGGCATTAAATCGTCGACTGCGATCGATCTGGTAAGATATATGTATGAGTCTGGATCCATTGGAACGTAGACTTGATAAGCTTTCCAAAAAGTGTTACAACGTCGCAATCGGAGTCCGTATGAAGTCGTGTCAACCGTCACAAGTTTGGACTCTTCTGCAGTCCGAATTGAACATCCAAAACGTGTTGGACTTGGACTCTTTCCTTCCTTGGATGCAAAGTGACGTGGTGGCCTGGTGGAGGACATTAGGAACACTTGGATTTGGTCCCCAATCAACTTCATTGACCATCCATGTTTTCCATATGTAATCTAACCCTTCCTTGATCCATGTAACAAATTCTGAAAATGACAATATACACACTTTGTGGTGTAGCACCAATTCATTAAATATAACAATAATAAACCTCGTATAGAATGGTTTCACCTTTGGTATAGAAGTGGTTGGCATGGTCATATCTAAGCCTATGATGTCCTCATCAGGCGCCCTCACGGCTGCTGTTCTGACGGAGTACGCCTTGCTCTGGGACATGCTATTGAAGTCCAGCTGCTGCCAGGCACGCCAGACCGCTTCGTCTGGAACCGATCCCCAACTGGAAGTTTCTCGTCCTCCTCAGCCTATAACGGCTTCTTCATCGGCAGTACCTCGCTTCTAGGAGCCACCGAAGTCTGGAGCTCCTCGGCACCCCCAAGGTCAAGTTCTTATTTTGGTTATTGCTTTACGAGCGCTTGTGGACTGCCCACCGCAGGTGGCGCCATGGCCTGCAGCCCAACGCGGTGTGCGCTCTCTGCTGCCAGGATGACGAGACCCAGGAATATCTGTTCGTCGCCTGCATGGTTTCCAGAGAGATTTGGTTTCACCTACTCAGTCTCGCCGGCCTCCAGCAGCTTGCACCGGACGGCTCGAGCGGCATTGTCGAATGGTGGTTGAGCGCCAGAGCTTCAGTACCGAGGACTCTACGTGGTGGCCTCCATTCTTTGGCGTTGCTGGTGTCTTGGAAGATTAGGAAGGAACGCAACCGCAGAACATTCGAAGGCTCCTGCCTGACCATGGGCTAGATCCTGCAGTGCATCAAGGCAGAGGGTGAGGAGTCGGTAGCGGCGGGCTTCGGCAAGCTCGCATCACTGTTCATGGCTGCACTTTGAACGGGCGCGTCTTGTCACTCTTTTGTTGCAAAATTAGTCTCTTAGTTAGTCAGTTCTTGTTAGCTCCACCGTTCAAGCCAGTGCTCTATGTATCGTGTGCTCGCGCGAAGTGACCCAGGCAGCTCGCCTTTGGTTCTTCGTATTTTGAACTCCGTTTTCCCTTAAAGTAATACGTGCGAACCGCACGATTTTGAATTTTTTTTATGCTTTATAGGCTGTAATATCATGTTTTATAGTTGATGGGGTCATGTGGTCAATCCTTGATATGTCAAGGGTTATATAGACTTTTTAATGTGTCACGTCAGCAAAATCACCTTCAAAACTGTTTTAGGAGGTTAATTAGATTGTTTTCAATAGTTAAGGGGTAGAATATTTGGTTTTAATTAGATATTGTGTTAAAGTAGATAATCACCAATAACTGAGGGTTTGAGAGTAGACTTTTTCAGAACCCCGCGCGTTGCCGCAGGTAGAGACCAGGAAAAGTGAAGCTGAATAGTGCAGCCGCAAATGAGTGCACTTGTTAACAGGGTGACAGCAATTTGGTTAAAATAACAGCAACGATATCAAATTGGTTAAAATAATAGCAACGATATCAAATCCACATCTATAGTGGAACTAATTAGATGAAATGTGAACTGAACATAACGGTGAACTTCGTAAGCTAGCTTGGATTCATGTTTGAATTTTTATATTGCAGGTGCAACAAAGGGTCCAACTTCATTAAAACTCTGTAACCAAGCTAATGCTTTCAGGTAGAAATTAGGCAAAGAGGTGTATGTGGAGTCGAGGTCGCAGCCAAACTTGTGCATGATTCGAGTTCCTTTCAACGCAGAAGCGTATGTATCTTCTGGCACCAAGGTCCCAGACAACAATTTTACAGCTATGATTCACTTAGCCACTTTTGCTCTTGCCGATGTCGTGACGGTTAGCTGAGGCAGAAGAACAACGAATAAAGCAGTATCATACTCATAGCAGAAATGTCATGTTGATTTAAAGAGAAAAAATATATAATGGCAGCAGGAGTATAAATAAGCATATACTCAACGAAGCATGAGGATTAGGCAAACAGTTGTATGGAAATTTATGCGAAATAGTTTGACTTGGAAAGGCAAAAATTTAAGGGAAACAAATCTCTTAGTTTCAAGAAACGTAGAGCTTGACAGGCAACCCTATCTGAATAAATTAGCATGGCTAGAAGAGAAATGATATGTGATCACCTACATATCTGTAGGTTCTACATGGCTGCATACAGAGTGGATGTATTAGCCCATAGAAAAGGGGAAAAGGAGTCAGTCTAAAAATCTTGAAAACATCTCTAAATGATTCCGAGCAATAATTTGCAAAAACAGGTTCTAATGTTTCTCTAATCCCAATATTTTAAAGGTTATATATCAATACTAAGCACTCCCTGCATAACAAATTTAGGACTTTTTGCCTTCATAATACTCACACTTTGGATTAGGAGCACATTTGAAAACAAAAATAGGTTCTTATAATGAAGATTGAAGAAGTAAACTGAATGTGATAACACGTTATGTCTTTGTTTCTAAGTTGATGTTGTTATTCGAACCTGAGAAAATAGAGTTTGGCTCTGAATGAAAATCAGGTACCCGCATGTGGAACCCATCTGTAACAAAAGGGGAAGACATGTTTATTGGCATTCATTTTGTGAGAGCCAAGTTGTAGAGAGGTAACAACCTAGTTCAATTATATAAAACAGAAATAAATGCAGGGCACTGTAAAATTTACCTGGGCGTATTTCAATTATACACTTTGACTGTGGCAGCACCCTGTACACATGCATAATCTTTCTTTGGTTCTCTCCATCAAGAAATGGACATATACTAATTTAAGGGAATTGGACTACGCTGAGGAAAATTTCGAAGTAGGATGTATAGCATAAAAATATGTAGGTTCAGTAAAAATGAGGAACCCAAATTTTAATATGGCCTGAACCTAAAATTCTGAATGAAAAAAAGGTATGGTTAACCTTAACTAAGTGTTAACTTTAAGTCCTAAAATTTTGTATAGGAAAATCAAATAGACTGATCTAAGCTAGAGGTACTATGGTAGGATCATATATCTGAATATACTGCTTTACTCAATCATAAATATACCAAGGGAACGTCTAAAAAAATCTGTGTTAATAAATGACATCAACCTCTACTGTAACTCCACAGTTTTGTGTTTCTGACAGTACAATGATCTAATTGCATGCAATCTTGCAGTAAGTATATGTAGACTGACCAAAGCTGCAACAATCAATATCATTTGAGTAAAAGAGAGAAGTGATGGAAAATAAATACTTGAAAAGCAAGTATAAGTGCCTTGGATTATCTGGTAGATTGTAAATGCAATAATTCACAGAAATAGCTTCATCCACTACTTCCTGACACTTTGAAAACAAAGAAATGAATGTTAATCTTATGATCCGTCATATAATATAATGTGGATAGAAAAAACCTTAGTTTTTTTGTTGGGAAAATGAGGGAACATGAACTGCACAGAGAGCCCAAAATCCACACAAAAAGCTTGGAAGTGAAGAACAAACTGGGCAAAAAATATATCCTTCAACCACTTCTGCTCTGATTGATGAGCATTTAGAACTTTGTTGTTCCAGCCCGAATGATTCCACGTGGATACCTGTATAGTGCATCGGAAATGAGATGCTTCTGCAAGTGAATAATAATCATAATAACAATAAAAGAAGATAGCCAAAAATGCCAACAACCTCAAATATCAAGCAAAGGACTCATGGCTGCAGTTGAATGAAAATTTCGGTTGATTGAAACTGTATGAAGCAATATCAATAAACTGAACTGGAATTAAATACGAAGAGAGCGACTAAAGGTCGCCTAATTGCCTAGCAACCCATTTTGTGAGCTAACGTATATAATTCATACAAATTACAATTACCAGCTGCAGAGGCGCAACTTCAAAACCGAAACGGAGTCACTAAATGTGCATATAGGATCCATATATATGTTTCTATAGTGACGGAACTAATATGACCCATATGAAATTGTATGTGCATAATACAGAGGACCAAACAATATCAATCTAGATTTTTGAATGGAACGGTCTGATAGGGGCAACTGTAGATGGAACAGTAACCGTGACTCCATGAGTTTACTGTACGGACAGTAAAGGAACAGTAGATGACGGGAAAATCTAAAGATCTTATATGATGTAGTATTTATTATCAGACCAATTTTAAAAAGTAATATCAGAAAATGCATCATCAAAATGCAATATCTATATCTATCCTAATAATATGGTCAATGCTCAGGTACTCCGGTTACCTCCCAGGGACTAATATCTTAAATCAAATCTGGACCGTTGATTTTTCTAAACTTAATAATTTACTAAATAAATTACAGCGGTTGTTCAAAGTAAAAACATTTCGTCCAGTTTATTCGCATTATTCGCAGTACTAGTTAGTCTCTACATACACTCGCTCTGATCAAATTTCTGTGACAATATCTGATATACTATAAATTAGAAAATACGCAGGACAGGAGTAGTACGTAGTACAATGGAGGGCAAGAAGAGACTCGCCGCTTGCTGTCTGCTCGTCGTGATGCTGCTGTCGGCCCAGCATCGTCCGGCGGCGGCCATGTCCAAGTTCTGCCGCTGCTACAAGGAGTGCTACGCCGAGAGTGCCGCAAGGACACCGGCGTTTACCCCTGCAACGTTAACTGCCTCCAGGACTGCATCAAACGGCCAGCCACCGCCGACCAGCAGCTGCCGACGACGACGACGGCACGGCGTCCGATGTCCGCCGTCGACTGCAACCGCTTCTGCCTCGGCGAAAGCATCTGCGGCGTCATGAGCACCGCCTCCACGGCTGTGGTGGCAGGTGATGCTCAGGCGTGCCTGGTTGACTGCCGCAAGAGCATCGGACACTCTGCTCCGCTGAAAGACGCCACCACCAACTGATGGCGGGGACGCGGCGATGTAGCTTCAGTTCAGACGTGACGCGGTTGTGCCCTATTTTATAAAATAAAAATTCAATAAATACTATTACCTCCTAAATGATCGTGACCGTTAGATCAGAATAAATGGACGATCCACATTTATTTCGGAGTACCATAGCAAAAGCCTAATAATATACCTAATATTATACAAAGACAAAAATTCTTATTCATTCAAATTTACCTTGAATTTGTCAACTGATGGTCCCAATTGTTTTCTGTATCTAACCAGCTCAGGCTAGCTTAAACTTTGGTAGCGTAGAGCCCTTTCTTGTGTCACCAGCTCCGTCGAAGAGCTCAAGAAGTCAGAGTCAGCACACTTGTATGGACTTGACGACCACCCTATACTCCACGTTCTTATAATTCGAAAGCACCACCTGTAGATTGTGTACCATTAGAATTAGCTAGAGAGATGTTAATAATAATAATAATACTTATTAGGTGACTTATTATTCCATGATTATAGTATCGTAGTACCTTTAGCACGTCGATGTTGTTAAGTCCACCGGTGATGGGCATGACGTCCACCTAGCCACCTAGGCATCTCCATGGCCGTCGATCGAGCCGCATGCACCTTCAGCACGCTGACGCTGTTCTGTGCAATCACCGTGAACAAATCCCGTCGGTGTGGACACAGTTGCCAAGGATCCACTAAGTACATGGCTTTTAACCCTGGTATGTAAGGGTCTTTAGCCCCGGTGCCTGAACCGGGCTAAGGATTCGGGACTAAATGTCCCCCTTTAGTCCCAGTTCGCAGGCCCGGGGCTAAAGCTCGACCTTTAGCCCCGGTTGATAATACCAATCGGGGCTAAAGGGTGCGCCAGGTGGCGCAGGCGGGTCACTCGTGGCAGCAACCTTTAGCCCCACCAACCGGGGCTAAAGACATTTTTTTTTTCTGATTTTGGTATTTCTTATTTTGATTTTCCAATTAGATTAGGTATTCAAATGTGTGTATTCTACGCTTCTAATACATGTATTCGCTGCTAATACATGTATTCACGCACTTATAAGTTACTTTCAAACATTAAACACAAATAAACTATGAAACTCTATAAGTATAATATATATATGCACATAAAATTTACATCATTATTCATTGTTACTTGACTTAAGACACGAACGCTCTCGCCACTTAAATATCATACAGATGTTCGTCTTGATTTGGCTTGAGTGGGACGGACGGGTCGTAATAGAAGTCGCCTCCAGGTTTGACCACTTTTTCAAGAAAAAATCCAGCAAATGTCTTTTGAATTCCTTTGAGACGGTCTTCTTTCAACACTTGTTGCTGCAACCATAGCGTCTTCAATTTGCATTATAAAGAAACAAGTGTTAATATACATAAGATTAAGTTAATAGCAACAAATAAATAAAATGGATGTATTATATATACATATCACATACTTTTAGATTCTCGGTAAGATTTCTTCTTGCATACACCGTGAGGTACTCGTAAACGTAGTATCCACACAGATTGTTGCCTTGTGGCTGCCTTAGAATCCACTGTAAGATATGAAAAGATTACCATCGTCATCATACGCATATGTTAAAGCATGATAAGGTAACAGATTACGAGAGCTAGTAGAACTTACAGGTAACATACGAGGACCCTATAGTGTCTCTTCTAGTTCCGGACGGTGTTTCGGGACGAACCAAGCCCAAACCCTGCTCAATAATTGGATCATTACTTAATTAACTCTTGCAGTGTAGTTAAAGAGCAGGAATCCATATTTAAAGATCAAAGTTACCCCTTGATAATGTCTATCATATCTTGGTAATCTTCCGGTGGTTTTCTCAATGAGTCAAAGATTATATATGCACTTCTTCTCATATCGATGACTATGAGTATCCAGTGAAAACTGCATTTGTTTATAGAGTCAACATATATATCTTTATGCTGAATTGAGTAATAAGTAAGATAAATTGTGCAAACGATAACAACACTCATCCAAAGTTGTAGGGGAAGAGTATATATTGTCTGGTCTTTTGGTTGACGAAGAACCTCCATAAATTCCGCTCCGTTTGAGGTATCCATTGATCGCGGGGAGTGTTTGGATCCGAGAATATGATTGATGGATCAGTGAAACCAATTTCTATGTCTCCCTTACGTTTGAACATTAACATCAAGAATCTGCATATATATGTTTGAGGATAGTTAGTTACTATACATATACATATGCTATAGTCCGATTACTAAAAGAAATGATCACTTACAGACAGTAGCAGCTCATCAGAGATTTGTCTAGAGCATCCATGTGGCATAGTTGGTGGAGCTCACTATACGGAACAAATATAAGGTCATCGCCTCGGAAGTAATGTTCTTGTTTAATTCTGACGCAAATGCATTCATCATCTGGGTTTTTGGTACATGCGTCCATGTAACACGAGTTTAACTTGCGCATTTGTGTACCAAGATCCCTGAGGGCCGATGGGTTGTACAGACTTCTGCCACGTACATAACTTCTCTTGAACTCATCGACTACAGTGGCATTTGCGATGAGTGCATTTCCGTAAAATTCATTCGCAGTTATATTAGCTCCTTTCAAGAAATCTTCCAGACCATCATAATTGAACTTGGGGCCACTGTAGTCTTCTAGCACGCTAATGTTTGAACCATATTCATTCCCAACAACTAGCGAGGGCACTAATTGCTTCGATTGTTCCCTGAGTTGTGGGACACCTTTCCCTGCTCTTTTCTTCTCGATAATTATCTTTTCAAGAGTGCGGTCATAGTCCGATATTGGAGATTTCTTCTGAGCATCACGTAGTTTTCTCTTCTTTTCTTCCAACTTCTGCCTTAGAACTGATTGAGCTACGAAGAACGGCTGTGCAGCTTCTTTCTTTGCTTTACGGGCGCCTTCCATTTTCTGGAAATGTGCTTGCACATCGGACTTTACTAAAGCGTCTATTTCTTCGTCAGTCATCTCATATGGAAGTTTTTGAGGAATCTTGACAATAACTTTCCTTATAGCTTGCCTCTTTGGTTTTGGTTGGGCGGCCGAGACCTTTGCTTTTGTGGCGGTCCTCTTCTTTGGTGATGGGGCGGCAGGTGTCGGCGTTGGAGACCGTCCTGGCGGCGTTGGAGACCGTCGTGGAGGCGATGGGGCCGGTGTCGGCGTTGGAGAAAGTCGTGGAGGTTCTGGGCCTGGTGTCGGCGTTGGAGAACGTCCTGGAGGTTCTGGGGAGGAAGCCGTGTCGTGCATTTCACCATCATCATACCTCGCAACACTATGACCAGCAAGTGATGAATGTTGACTTAGGTCTCTGGGATGAGGAGGAGGAGGCGGCAATAGTAGAATAGGAGGTGATGCCCCAGGAAAAATGATATAGCGCTTGCGCCAACAAATAAATGTCTTCTCCGCTTTTCCTAAAGTCGTCTCCCCATCACCTCCTTGAATGTCAAGCGGAACATCGTGATGACCTTTTTCAACTTTATCCACCAAGACGCGAGCATATCCAGCTGGTACTTTTGACCCATGGCATATTGGTGTCTTCGTAGGGTCAATAGGAGATACAATACCGGTAGCCACCATGATTGTGGTAGCCCCCTCTGGAATGTGTAGCTCACATGGTGTATTTGGTTCTGTGATGTCATCCACGGGGAAGCGTAGCTTTACGTCATCACCAGGTTGAGGCACTTCCGTGGAAGCACAACTGCTTTTGAACTAAGTTGATGGGCTGATGTTGACTTGCGGTACTGATCCAGTACTTTGCATTCGGCTCATTGCTAACTCCACTTGCTTTTTGATTTCCTCGGCCATTCTCGCTTCAAGTTTCTCTTCTCGCTCTTTTGCTTGAATAGCTGCTTCGCGTGCTTCACTAAGCATTTGCGACATGGTAAGTTTCATAACTTTCTCCCTCTTTCCTCTTTCTGTGGCGGCTTCTATATGTATCTTTGTCTTGAGGGAAGGCATGCTTCCTCGGCACCGCGCCATGACCTCTTGTTCGCCCACCGTGTTCTGCAGTCCCCAGGGCATATGTCAGCTCATCCTTATCTCTATCTGGTGATCATACTCTTTGGTCCCTCAAAGCTTTAGCTTCAACCAGTTTCCTTGCTTCTTTTGTGAGTCCTTCGGTTTACGTTAATCTCCCGGTCTGAGGGTCCCTGCCTCCCCCGTGACCAAAAAACCACCACTTACTGCGCTCAGCCCAGTCATCTGCTTCTGGTTGGATTCCCCTAAATTGAAGGTCCTCTTCTTCTTTTTCCCACTTAGGAATGGCAGTCTTGTAGCCACCTGATCCCATGTGATGATGGTATTGCTTTTCTCGGGCATTTTATTGGTTCAGTTGCGCTCGTGCTTCGCCCTCTTCGGATGTCTTGAAAGATACAAAGTCACCCCAAAACGGTCTCAACTTGACGTAGGCCTTATTGTTGAAATCTAGAGTAAAGTTCTTCTTGATAAAATCATTATGCAATTTCTTCTTCCAGGCCTGGAAATATGTTACCATCCTCTTCATAGCCCAGTCCCTAACTCTCCCCTTCAAAGCTTCATCTTCTATATCCAGCGAGAAATGTTGAAGGACTTCTTACCAAATTAGTTCCTTGTCACGATCAAAGACAAAACTAATGTCAAGACATCCTTTCCTTGGCCGCCATTCACGAGCACTGATCGGAAGCCTATCCCTTACAAGGTAACCATAGTTGGTGGCAAATCTATGTGCATGTGGTCCAAGTACTGCCCCTATTTCCTCATTGAATTCTGTGATAATGTACCGACCCTCCAATGGCTTCTTCGGGCCTCGTATATTTTTTCTCTTCCCCGTAGTTGTCGTTGATGCAGACGGCTATGTATATGTAGACACACAAAACTTATAAATATAATTATACAACTGTAATTATTTTGATTTTGTAAACATATATATTGTAGACATATATATACCTCGGCAACATTGTCTTGTGCGATATTTTCTTGCTCAACATCTGGAGCCAAGTACTGACTTCCGTCATCTACTTGATTCGTGTCGTCGTCTACTTGATCAGTGGCATCGTTGATCATTGAAAACAAGAATTCCTCCATGTCATTCGGGTCGTCCATTTCTGCAACTATAAAAGCTAATAAGTGTGTATAACACGTACTTAGAGTATAACCACTTAGGGGTAGACACTTAGGGTTTAGCCACACTTGGGGTAGACACTTAGTCTTTGTGTGACTAATAAAAGGGTTTAGGCTAGGTAGACACTTAGAGTAAGGCACACTTGGGGTAGACATAGTGTCTTTGTGTGACTAATAAAAGGGTTTAGGGTAGACACTTAGGGGTTTAGGCACACTTGGGGTAGACGTACACTTAGTCTTTTGTGTGACTAATAAAAGGGTTTAGGGTAGGGTAGACACTTAGAGTTAGGAACACTTGGGGTAGACACTAAGTGTGTGTGTAATAAAAGTGTTAGGCCGGGTTTAGGGTAGACACTTATGATGTATATCTATAGGGTTTAGAAACTTAGGGGTTTAGGGTACACACTAAGTATGTGTGTGTGTTTGTGATTGTATGTGTCTGCACATCGGCCCTAAACAAGTGTGTGTGTGTGTGTGTAAACCCTAAACAAGTGTGTAACACTTAGGATAGACGTATATATATCAAATCGACACTTATGGTAATAATTTGCTAATAAAAGGGTAAACACTTAGGGGGTTAGGGTAACACTAAGTAGTGTGTGTGTAATAAAAGTGTTTAGGGTTTAGGGTAGACACTTATGATGTATATCTATAGGGTTTAGAAATCCATCTAGTAACATAAATAATGGAAGGTCAATATTTCTCTAACAAATCCATCTATATATCAAATCATATATATACATGTTTTCTAGCAATAATGGAAGTAATAAGGTCAATATTTCTCTAACAAATCCATCTAGTAATCATGTCGTAACCATGGAGTGTCCTCGGCATTTAGAATTATGCTTGGGTCTTTGGTCACACTGAATGGCGCAATTCGGTCATCCCTTTCGTAAAGTTCTGACATGTCTGAGTTGTCCTCAATTCCTAAAATATTTCTTTTCCTTGAAAGAACTATGTGACGCTTGGGCTCATTGATGATTGATTTGTCATCGTTTTTTCCATTCTTTGATTTTGTAGACATGTCTTTTACATAGAACACCTGATTCACATCAGCAGCAAGGACGAATGGTTCGTCTTTGTACCAATAGTGTCGAGGTCCACTGTTGTCATCCCATAATCCTTGTCAATTGTTACCCCGGCTCCGATCATCTTCACCCATTGGCACTTAAACAAAGGGACTTTAAAATTAGGTGCATAGTATAGTTCCCAAATCTCAACTATGCGGCCATAATATGTTTGCATTTTTCCATTTGGTTCAATGGCATCTACGCGGACACCACTGTTTTGGTTGGTGCTCCTTTTATCTTGGTCTACCGTATAAAATATATTTCCATTTATCTCGTAGGCTTTGTACATGAGGATGTGCCATGATGGTTGTCTAGCCAAGAAATACAATTGGTCATCAATACTATCATCGCCAACAAATTTTTTGCGCAACCAATCGCCGAAAGTTTTCATGTGTTCACGCATAATCCAAGCTTCATTCTTCCCTGAAAACTCGGATCGTAGGAACTTCTTGTGTACCTCGACATACGGCTCCACCACGGAGGAGTTTTGAAGAACTGTGTAGTGTGCTTTGTTGAAATAATCATCCCCTGTACCGATATATGTTTTCTTCCCTAATGTTCCTTTCCCACTAAGTCTCCCCTCGTATCTTGATTCAGGAACACCAATTGGGTCAAGGTCGGGAATATAGTCAACACAGAACTCAATGACCTCCTCTGTCCCGTAGCCCTTGGCGATGCTTCCTTCTGGGCGAGCACATTGGTGAACATATTTTTCAGGACTCCCATGAACCTTTCAAAGGGGAACATGTTGTGTAGGAACACAGGACCGAGAATACTAATCTCCTTGACCAGGTGAACTAGGAGGTGTTCCATGATATTAAAGAAGGATGGAGGGAAAACCAACTCAAAGCTTACAAGGCACTGGACCACATCATTCTGTAGAGCAGCTAGTTCCATTGAATCGATTGCCTTCTGAGAAATTGTATTGAGGAATGCACATAGCTTCACAGTGGCTAGACGTAAATGTGGAGGTAGAATTCCTCTTAACACAACCGGAAGCAATTGCGTCATAAGCACGTGGCAGTCATGAGACTTTAAGTTTAGGAATTTTTTCTCTGACACATTTATTATATTCTTTATATTGGAGGAAAATCCAGATGGGACCTTGATGCTGCTTAGACATTCAAACATGCTTTCCTTCTCTTCTTTGCTAAGAGTGTAGCTAGCAGGCTTTAAATAATGACCTCCATCTTTTGTCTTCTCTGGATGCAGGTTGTCTCGTTCTTTCATGTCTTGCAAGTCCTGTCGTGCTTCAAGTGTATCTTTGCCTTTTCCATACACACCCATGAATCCTAGCAGGTTCACACAAACATTCTTTGTCAAGTGCATCACGTCGATCGCGTGGCGGACCTCTAGGACATGCCAATAGGGTAGCTCCCAAAATATGGACTTCTTCTTCCACATGGGTGCGCGTCCATTAGCATATTTTGGAACTGGTACGGCCCTTTCTCCCTTTCCAAAGACTACTTGCACAACCTTGACCATATCAAGTACCTCCTCTCCAGTTTGGTTATCAGGCTTGGTTTGTTTCACTTCTTCTTTACAATGCTTTCCTTTTTTTCTGGCTTGGTGATTCTTAGGAAGAAAATGACGATGGCCAAGGTACACAATCTTTCGACATTTTTTCAGATATACATAGTCAAGGTCATCAAAACAGTGTGTGCATGCATTATATCCCTTTTTTTGTCCTGAAAGATTACTTAGGGCAGACCAATCATTGATTGTTACGTACAACAATGCTCGCAAGTCGAAGTGTTCCTGTTTGTACTCATCCCACACATGTACACCTGGTTTGCTCCATAAAAGCAGGAGTTCCTCAACTAAGGGCCTCTGGAAGACATCGATGTTGTTGCCAGGTTGCTTCGGGCCTTGGATCAGCAGCGGCATCATAATGAACTTTTGCTTCATGCATAACCATGGTGGAAGGTTGTAGATACATAGAGTAACAGGGCAAGTGCTATGACTACTGCTCTGCTCACTAAAAGGATTCATACCATCCGTGTTCAAACCGAACCTTAAGTTTCTTGCGTCTTCTGCAAACTCTAGGAATTCTCTGTCAATTGCTCTCCACTGGGACCCATCAGTAGGGTGCCTCAACATGTTGTCTGTCTTAAGGTCTTCTTTGTGCCATCGCAACAACTTTGCATGGTCCTTGTTTCTGAACAGACGTTTCAGGCGGGGTATTATAGGAGCATACCACATAACTTTGGCAGGGATTTTCTTCCTAGGACGCTCTTTGCCCTCAACATCGCCAGGGTCATCTCGCCTGATCTTAACCGCGACGCTTTACATATGGGGCATTCATCTAAATTCTTGTAGTCCTTGCTACGGTACAGGATGCAGTCATTAGGACATGCATGTGTCTTCAGGATTTCTAATCCCAGAGGGCACACGACATGTTTTGCTTCGTATGTAGTGGCAGGCAATTCGTTAGGCTTTAGAAGCATCTTTTTATTAATCTTGAGTAATTGCCCAAATGCCTTGTCGGATATGTCATTTTTTTGCCTTCCATTGTAGCAACTCCAGTGTTGTACCTAACTTATTTTGCCAATCTTCGGCGCTCGGGTATAGTAGTTTCTTGTGATCCTCTAGCATGCGGTCAAACTTAGCTTTCTCTTTTTCACTTTCACAATCTCTTTGTGCATCATGAATGACTTCACCAAGACCATCATATTCAGAGAGTGTGTCCTCTGCCCTGCCCCTGCCTCTTCTTCTTCTGCTTCATCCATTGCAGTATCATTGAAGTCACCATATTAAGCAATAATGTCGTTAGAGTCCAATTGTTCTTCTTCGTCTTCTTCCATCATAATTCCGGTTTCTCCATGCTTGGTCCAACAAATATAGTTTGACATGAAACCCGACTTCAACAAGTGTGAGTGAACAGTCCTTGAGCTAAAATATTCCTTCAAATTCTTGCACAAGGTGCATGGACAACACATGAAATTACCATTCCGCTTGTTTGCCTCAGCCACTCTTAAGAAACCATGCACGCCATCAAAGAACTCTTTGGAGTGGCGATCAACATTGTACATCCAATCGCGTGTCGTCGTCTGCATTATATGACCCAAAACATAATTAAATTTCTCATTTTGGTTAAAAAATGAAATTATAAAATACCGAACGAAAGGTCGTCTGCATTAAAATAACATGATCGAGATGGAACACCATCATGTGTCATTTCCGATTCATACAAATACTAATGTATGTTCTATGAAAGCCTCGACATAGCGTATGCTAAGACCACTAGCAATATACACAGAAAACCTAAAATGCACTTTAGTAGCATAATGATCTCCCGACCAATCCCAACTAAAGCAGACAAATCATTATTCTTCTGCTCAGCATCGACAGACTTTTTGAGCTGGCTCACTGCCTCATCAGCCTTCGTAGCCTTCGCGACGTGTGTAACATACTCTTCCTCCCAGTACCAGCCGCGACATCCAGTGCCATCTCACTGAAAATAGAAATAAAAAATCAACACTTTAATCAAAATCATCAGGAAATATAAGTATAAATTAACCATAACCATCAAATGTGACAAAATATATAACTCACATTGTGATCTGGACACTTATAGAAGATTCAACTGTTGTTGGGACCCAGCTTCCCCACTCGATACTCTTTCACAGTATTTTTCATACACTTGCCACAGGTAATGAGAGGGAGGTCTGGCCTTAGTCGCTTTGGAACCCGATCAGAGGCCGAGTGTCCCGAAGTAGTTGTCATCTACTCTCTATACTCATTTTTCAAACTAGATATTATAAATTCCTTATATTCTAAACAAAGAAAATAAAACAACTAAAATTTACCATGTATACAACTAAAGTATTCTAGGTAGCTATCTTCTTCATCTAAATATATAATTATTTTGAGCTCAAGTGGCACATATATAAATCAAGAACAATCCACCATAAATTCATCATTTAATAATATCCTAATAAGAATCTATATATTTCTCAAACTAAGCTAAACTAATCTTGAAATGTGGAACATATAATACCCTAGAAATGAAAGGTGTATACTTAGAATACTAATTTTAGTTGTCTTGTTCAAAATATTCAAACAATGTCAAGTGAATGAAACTTAAAATGACAAAAAAGAGAAAATCATAAAGAAAAATCACATCTAGAACAAGAAATAATATATGTTGCCGCTAAAACATGAGAGGTTGAAGATAGTAACCTTTCAATAAGTCGATGGAAGCGTAGAAGTGATCAAATGAAGCAATGACCGAAGAGGAGATAAAGAACAATGAAAAACACTAAGAACAAGAGCAAGAACAGAGAGGGGAAGAAATGAGCTCTCAGGCTCAGGCAGTGGGAGGAAGAGAGTTCAAATAGGGGGGGGACCTTTAGTCCTGGTCCATAGAAACAGCCGGGACTAAAGACCCCTAATTAGCCTCGGTTTATGCCTTAAACCGGGGTTAAAGGTCTAACCCCGGTTGGTAATACCAACCGCGGCTAAAGGTCCACCTTTAGCCCCGGTTGGTTACACCAACCGTGATTAAAAGTCATCCCTGACAATATCTTACCAACGAGCCGTTGGGAGGGGACTTTTAGTCTTACCAACCGGGACTAAAGATCAGCCCTGGACGCAATTTCCACCGGAGCTAAAGCCGTTTTTATAAATCAGCCAAATGTGGTTTCTGTACTAGTAATCCGCTCCCAGGGCACCGATGGGTAGTAGTGGTACACTGGTACTGCATTAGAGTCGTTTCAACCTGTGTTGGGGTCCAGCTGCTCGGCTCCATGCCGACCGCTTCCAAACAACAGGTTGCCGATCACCTTCCCGAGCCCCTTTAGTCACCGGTGGTAGATGTTCTTATTTTATTTTTCTCGTGTCCCAACTTCTATTTGGTTTCTATTTTTGTTTTTCCCTTGTTTCCACATTCTGGTTTCCTAAAGTGGACTATAGTCTTTTTTGTTCTTTCTGATCTTTGAACTCTTCATCCCTTTCTATACATCTTATATTTATGTTTGAGTCCGAATCATATACATGCATGTTCCAATATGTTTTGTTTTGGAATTGGACTGTATCATGCAAGACAAGTGTATTCTAATTCGTATGAACATGAATTACTATTCCAATTCGTATTAGCACGAGTTATATATATGTAATTTCAGATGGAAGAAACTCTCCATTATTCAGCAGCTAGTTAGAGGAGGCCATACCAAAAAAATGGAGGGTGAAATTTTGCCTATTTATTATTACTAGCAAATATGCCCGTGCGTTGTAACGGGAGAAAAAATTGAACGTTTCTAAGCACCGCACACCTGTGATCCCTCGGCTCCCCTTAGAAGTTTTCGAGGACACCACCTCCGTGCCTATGATGTGCGCCGCCGCCGTGTGTCCTAATCCGAGCATGAATGGTGAGGATGGTTGGCACCCCGTCAAATCTTTGCCTTAGTATTTCTCTCCTCCACTTCCAGCGTGCCTGCGCATATGAAGCCACCAACGAAGCCACCAACGAGCCATGCCCTCACGCGCAGGGAGGAGCCACGAAGCACCCACTTCCGCGACTCGATGATGCCTCGTTGTCACGGTCCGTGCTCACAACTCATCACCACCGCGTCGTTGCTGCCCCACGCCTCCGCTCGTGACTCCATGGTACCTCGCCGTTGTGGCCCGTGCCATCCTCTCGCCGCCATCGCGTCACCGTCGCAGCCCGCACTCATGATTTGATGTCGCCTCACCGTTGCTATCCCGTGTCCCCGCTCGTGACTTCACGACGCCTCATTGTCGCGGCACGTGCTCGCCACTCGATGTCAGCTCCATGGGGGTTGTGATAATTTGGGTATGAAATTGGTTGTTTATAGGATGATGATGGATCATGATGATGTGTATTCCATATTGTGTTTTTTGTTCTACCAAGTACGGATAGGAGACAGTAGTCTCTTTATTATTATATAATATAATAAATAATAATAAATAAATAAATAAATAGGTATAGATATTTATAGATTAAGACTATCCGTTCGTATCAATCAAAACTTCAGCTTTACATGATACAAAGCAAAGACCTTCATTGATTGGCTTAAAACAAAACCAAGGAAGGACCAAAATTTAATTTCTTAGATCAACCCCATCCGTGGGCTAACTTGTTAGTGGGCTTCTCCGTTTTCATTGGAGTGGGCCGAATAGCAAGTGTTGAGCCAAATTCAGCCACAAGCATGGGTAGCAGTTTGGCCCTGCCTAATACATGCGTGTGCAACAGAGAGTTCAATTTAATTCGGACACCTGAAAACGTGTAGGATCATACCGCTGGAATCTATAGAATTAATTAAAGTAGGCCAGACGAATATTAGTCCAGACCAAAGGATAATTTTTTTAACATAGCAATAGAAATATTTATTTATTATAAGTAAGAGTCAACATTTAAATATATTTACTTTATCACTCATGAGGAAAGAAAAAAAAAAGACATAAAAGGAATACTAAAGTCACGAACATCACCATCCATCCTGAGAGGGCGGCACTTTCCTAAGACCCAACGCATGAAAGTGTGGGGAAAGGAAATAAAAAAAACAAAGAGGTCGAACAACAAACAGAAACGGAATCCAAAACAAAAGAGTCGTACTATAAATATAAGAGTTATAGACAAATAAATATAGACATTTATACGTAGGATAGTATATATAAGTTAAATAGAGATAGTTCTACATTCACAAAGTTAGTTAGGGGAGACGGATCTAAAAAGAATGGATGGACGAAAAAAAGAGCTCGAAATTTTACCTCTTTATTAATAGGTATAGATATAGATATAGACTAGCAAAACTTGTACGTGCGTTGCAACGGGTAAAAAAAAAGTCATGCTATATTTTAAATAAATAGATTAGATGCTATTTATATGATATTATTCTATTAAGTTTGTATTGAATTATAAAAAAAATGATATGTTTTTTACTGTAAAGCACATAAATATTTACTTATAAAATTATAATACTAAATTCCAACTCTTTATGTGTTGATAGAGTTACGTACCGCCCTCGTGGTTCACGAAGCTCTGTGCTCGATGCTTCAACATCTCTGGCCGACACCCAGCTCGCGTAAGCTCGCATCGCCCAGCCCCACCCCTTGGGACGTTGCGTCTCATGTAAGCTCGCATCGCCCAGCCCTACCCCTGGGACGTTGCGTCTCTTTGCTCGGTCTGCAACCCGGAGTTCAAACTCAGGGAGGCAACGTCTCTCTCTACTCTCTCTCTCTCTGCTCGGTCTTCAGATTCAGCAAGACATCAATTAGATGCTGGACAATTAGGATGAAAGCCTGTGTCCGTCTGACAATGTTCTGCCTTAACGGATCGACGATGGCCTGGTGATCCCTCGCCTCGATGGATCAACTGCCTTGACAGATCGACTGTCGCACGTTGATCCTGCGTCTCGACGGATCAATGGCGCTGCTCCGTGCCTCTGTCCCGATGACAATTCCACGACTCCATGCCGCGATCGCCTGAGGCGACCCGCGCCTCGACGACTCTGCTCTGCTCTAAAGTTGTGATCCACTCGTATCGTGCCTCGACGAATAACTCCTCCTTACCTTCGTCCCCATGGCGGTTCTATGCGACCTAGCGCTTCGACAATAGGTTACCTTGTGACCTTGCATCTCGATGGTCTGGTATAAATATGGATTTATATAAGAAACGGAAGAAAAAAACAAAAGAGTCATGGATAAAAATAAAGAAACCGGAAAAGAGCCCTGAAGAATAAAGAGTTCAAATACCTATAATATAATATTATTATTTATTTATTTATTTTATAAGAAGAAACTGGAGAAAGCAAGGTACAAACCAAAAAAAAAGTTACGCAACCAATAGGGAAAAGGAAAATATAAAATATAGAAAAAAATAATTATAGCATTGTTTACCGAACAAAGAGAAATTTTCATCCGACAAGGATACGGAAAATAATTATAGCAAGAGATTCCATAGCGGGTGGTTGGACAAAAAAATATTGTATTTGATAAGGATCCCTAGTTATATCATGTGATGGTGCTTGGAAAAAAGAAGAAAAAACGGAAGGTGATAGTAACGTATGATGGTGCTTGAAAAAAAAGGAAAAAAAACGGAAGGTGATAGTAACGGGCTCTGAATAGTTTAGAATAATTCTATTTGACTCCTACGTGTTTACAATTCCTGAATATCTAAAAAAATCTTCCACATATATGTATATATATCATATAAGAGAAGTATAATATATATAAGTTAAATATAGACAATTTCACATTCACAAAATTAGTTAGAGGGAGAAGGACCTAAAAAGAATGGATGGACGAAAAAAAGGCTAGAAATTTTGCTTCTTTATTGTGTTATATATATATAGGTAGTGGTATAGATAGATATAGATATAGATATAGATATAGATTATTATTAGGTATAGATTAGTACTATTTAATATAAATTTTGATCAAACTTCAAATTATCTTTCATTTGAAAAACGTGAATGATTTTTTTTTAAAAAAAGAGAGTAATTGCTAACCTTGGTATGGTACACGAAGTTTATTTATTTTTTGATAGGATGGTACACAAAGTTGACAAGCAAGAGACGACACTCGCCATTCGCCAGTCGGTATGGTCTCAGCTTCCATGCATGTGCATCTGCTGTCTTGGAGTGAGCTCGCGCGATGAATAGTTGTTGAATACACACCGGACTCCATCAAATAAGCATATTGGGGCCAAAATATGGACACCCGCAGGGCCTGACACACGCAAAATCATATCCTATCTGCTGAGCCTACATAGCCTTCTCCGATGGTCGGAATCTATTCATAAGAAGAACCTTGCAAATTTGCCACTGCTAATGATATGGCTTCGCTATCGTAGACTTGGTAAAATCGCTAATTTAGTATTTTTAATTATTAGTTTAAATCTAATATATTCGTTGTTATGAATTATTAAAAAAACTAACGCTTTAATAATTTTTTATCTAACAATGTAAATTATTTATATAATTTATATTTCTATGATAAATATTTTATGAATAATAATTTATTAATTTATATATTTAATTATCAAATAATTATTGATAGCTTTGATAACAATGATTTATTTAATCTAACACTACTTATATAATCTATTCGTAATGAGCTATCCTCGTCGATGTTATATACCCACATATTTTAATCTCTACATATAAGAAAATTCTATTCATGTATGTTGAATATAAGAATATGCACTTTAAGTTGAATTAAGTACCTATTTAAATAGAAATCAAATTCCGAGACAACCTTTTTATATTTGTATTTGAAAATATTTGTATCAATATTCAAATTCAAATTCAAATTAAAATACAGTTAAAAGTGATATGGATAGGAGTAACGAGGTGGGTTCAAGCACTACTACACAACAAGTCTTTAGTGCCGGATCTCAAGGGTCTTTAGTCCCGATTATGGAGCCGGGACTAGGAAATTGGAACAAAAAGTCTCGTCTTTAGTCCCGGTTTCGCGGCCCGGGACTAAAAGGTGCGCCAGTGTGCGTCACTGGTTGTCCCCTTTTAGTCTCGGTTGGCAGCATCCGACAAGGCGACTTGCTCGCACATCAAGCTACGACGCTCTCGATCAGCTCGACCTGGTTGGAAGACTTCTCCATGTAGTACCTCGACCAGCTAGCCTGGTCGGGACCCTGCAACGACGACTTCGCGTGATGGTGACCAGCTATACGCCTCCGAGGACAATGCTATGAACTCGCCAGAAGAATATAACGTACTTGGGACTTGTTAGGGATATGACCTCGGCATGACTCCATGGACCTTATGGGCATACTGACCAGAAGACGGCCCAGCCCACGAGGCCTTGCGGCACGCGACCAGCCCGTCGTGCTCGTCAAGGACTCCGAAGAAGCCTTGCTCGTCAAGGAAGATCCTAGTAGATAGACTCAGATCCCTTACCTTAAGCGACCGATCATAATCGGTTAGGATATGGAAATTGTAACCCTGCTCCCCGGCTATATAAGGCGAGCAGGGACCCCCTCGAAAACTCTCTCTCACAATCCCTTAGATCTCATCTACACCTCGTGTAACCTAATACTTATATCAATCCAGCCACCAAAACACAGGACGTAGGTATTACGGCGATTTGCCGGTCTGAACCTGTCTAAATCACCGTGTCTACGCTCTCCGTGTTACGCTTGATCGCCGTCGCCACACCTCCGCCTACAATCTACTACCATGGGGTACACTCTAGGTAGACTGCGACACATATTTTGTTGAGAGTTGGCGCGCCAGGTAGGAGGTGTGTGCATCGACTCCATGGCTCATCAAGCGGTCACCTTCCCGGATTCGATGGTCCTCCCGACGACTGGTACCGTGCTCCAAATCGGATCCATAACCTGGACTGTCGGATCTACACCGCGCGGGGCAGACGCGCCTCCACCCACACGACGTCCCGCCACGTCGAAGTACCACATGCGAAAGAAGATCAGCATTGACGATTTGGTCAACGCCATCAATCGCTCCAACACCGGCATCATCGACTGCATCAACCTCGTGCAGACGGCACGCCACCGACTTCCCAGCCATCACGGTCATCGACCACACCGTCACCAAACCCTAACGAAGACGACGATTGTGATGACCAGGGGCGCCCACCCTCCTCTGACGATGCCTCGTGGGCTCAACAATCAGGCGGCCATCTTCCAATGCCAGGCGCTCCGATCGATCTTGACCAGACCCCGGCAGCCCCCTTCCTGAACACTATCGTCATCTCCACGGGGACCGAAATCGCCCGAGCACATAGTGTCCCTCGATGGCACGATCTCATCGGGCTCGACCATTGCCACGGGGACTGAAATCGCCGACTCCTCCTGATCAATGAGCAGCTTCCTGGAGTTCCCTTCGGGCTTCGGAGGGATAGTTTTTCAAGTCTCCGCCGACAGCGTCGCCCGCGATAACGAGACAGATGTCGAGCGCGTCGCAAGAGGACAGCACAATGCCGAACGAGCGCATAGGCGCGACCTCGAACGCTGCGAGCAGGAGAAGCGCGACCAGGAGCATCACGAGCAGGAACGCATCGCACGGGAACAGCACGAGCAGGAGTAAGAGAGATCGCGATCACCTGCCATGACGAAAACCTCCAGCACGAGTTTGACCAGATGGGTAACATCCCTGTGTACCCGACCCCCAGCGCCAATCTGGCGGTAGTTGCTTGCGAGCTGTCCAAGCTCCCCGGCACACTCGAGATCGAGAAGATAGGAGCCCACATCAGGGCAGCCACGGTCCAGGTCAACAAAGTGGGACACCTGCCCGAATTCTCCGGTCATTCCTATAGTAGGGACCACCCCCGAAGCCCTCCGAGGGAACACCGACGAAGATCCCCGTGGCACGACGACGAAGAGCGCGATAGGGTCCAGCGTGATCGAACACCAACGCCGACGCGCCGAAGCCCTCCGAGGGAACACCGACGAAGATCCCCACAGTACGACGATGATGAGCACAATAATCGACGCAACCGAACATCGGCGCCAGCGCCCCGAGGGGACTGCACCCCTTCTCCTCCTGTCTGAGCGCCATCAGGTGGCCCCAGAATTTCATGGTGACGTCGGTGGAGAAATATGATGGCAAGACAAACCCAGAGCAATGGGCATCCACGTGCGAGATCGCCGTATACGCCGCCGAGGAAACCAAGACATGATGGCCAATTACTTGCCAGTAATGTTGTCAGCTTCCACCAACAGCTAGCTCCAGAAGATTCCAGAAGGCACCATCGATAGCTGGGAAGAACTCAAGGAAATCTTCATCAAGACGTACAAGGCTACGTGTGTCCAGCCAAGGACACGTTATGACTTGGAGAACGTCCACCAGAGGAGTAATGAATGCCTCCGGGAGTACATCAGACGTTTCTCTAACAAACGGCTGAGCATAACAGAGATCTCCGACCCAGAAGCCATCGCCATCTTCTCCAACGGCCTGCGGACGAACGACCTCTGAAACAAGTTGAACCGGAAGAGCATAACAACCATAGAAGAGCTAATGACAATCGCGAACCCTTACGCCAACCAAGATGACGCCACCCGCAGTAGGCAGAACAGATGGCACCATTCTCGCTCCCCGAAACGTACAAGAGATAGCGACCGCCGACCAGACTACAATAGCGAAAGAGGGTGAAGCGACCAACGAGATTATCGGTCGGGTAACTCCGAACGCTATTCACAGAGATACGACTACAGGCGAGACAACCGCTACATCGCCAACATGAACGCCCGCCTAAGGAAGAATTACGATGTCAGCTACGAGAAGATTCTCGACGGTCCGTGCCCCATACACAAGAACTCCAAGCACTCCATGCGAGAGTGTGACCTCCTCGAGACAACTATGCGGGAAAGAGGTGACAAAAGACAGAAGAAAGACGGACCCGACAAAGGCAAAGATCAAGAACCACCAGCGCCAGAGTTCCGAGCAGCCTCAACGACGTACTCCATCTTCGGAGGCAGTGTGGTTTCGAGGGGAAAGGCAACGACGCCAGATCCGCAAAGATGTATACTCATTCGCTGCCACAGGAGACAATGCAGCATATGCTCACTACCTCGACTGGTCGGAACAACCCATCAGCTTCTCCGGGGAAGATGAGTGGACGGACTACAGATACCCAGGTCGCTTCTCACTCATCATCAATCTGACCATCGCAACATGCTGCTTTCAAAAGTCCTAGTCGACGGTGGCACGCCATCAACATTATCTTCGCCGACGCATTCCGCCAGCTTGACTACTTGAAGAAAGACCTCCTCCCGCCAACATTATCTTCTCCTTCTAGGGAATCATCCCAAATAAGGCATCAACACCGGTGGGCCAGATCACCCTCCCCGTGCAGTTCGGCGACAAGAACCACTTCAGGGTCGAGAATATCAACTTCATTATCGCCGAGTTTGAGACTGCTTACCATGAGATACTCGATCCTCCAGCACTCGCCAGGCGATGGCAGTCCCGCACTACACGTACATGGTGCTGAAGATCCCGACGCCACAAGGCATCCTCAGTCTCCGTACCAACCTGAAGATCGCATATGAGTGTGAGTAGCAGACAATCAACACCATCGAAAAACCCGCGGCCAAGACACGTACACCTGTGAAACCAGCGACAAGCCCGCCACAAAGAAGTCGAAGGAAGCAGAACCAACGGCGACTACCGCCGACCTCTCCCACGAATGGGCATAGAAACCGCCGACCCTCGGCGGCTTGAGAAGATTTCCAAGTGTAAACATAGTCCAATAAAGTTTGTACTATGCATTCCCCATCGATAAATAAATGTACTTCGTTTACCTCATATTCCGTTTAACCAAAACAATTTAACACAAAACTCTCATGGCGTACAACGACTACTGACAAAACGGCCACGACGTACGACGACTACTGACAAAACGCCCACGTCGTACGAGGACCCACTGCGAAAACGCTCACGGTATAAGGCGACCACCACAACATAGCTAAACAACGTTCGACGACCTCTCCAAAAACACTCCGATAGTGTTCGATGACCTCTCCAAAACGCGATAAGGCGTTTCCTCCAAACAGCCTGGCCATAACCAGAAAGCACCCGAAGCTGGCCTGCCGGTGAATCATAGCGATTAGAAGTAGCTACCTTAAACGTTATGACTACTCCGACAGGCCTCCCAAGTGATATTTTCCCCAGAAGCCGGGCGATGTCACTTGGGTCGGGAGCCATGAGGCTATGAGCCCAGAATCTTTATACGACCTCGGTACGGTCGATGACTCTACAAGCAGCATGACTTTTCGCCCAACACTGCAGGAACGGTCTCCACAGGCCCTAGTGTAACACCCCAGGTGTTAATTTTCAAAATATGGAAATAAATCTAGTTTAAACTTTATTTAATGACACAAGTATAAATCTCCTTCTAAGCCTATCAAGTAATGGTTCCATAAATTATTTTTGTTAAAGTGTTCAACACTTTCAAAATCTAGAATTCCTAGTCTTTGACATTGGCATTCTGCGTTCTCTAAAATTTATCAAACCTTTTGAAATCTGTCAAATTCGTTTTTACAATGTTGTTCTACTTTTGGTGCTCTCCTTGTTGGTGCATTTGGGTATTTAATTTGATTTTCGGTTTATTTTTAAAAGGATTTTAAAGTGATTGGCAATCTTGTAAATATTTCTAAAATTTTGAGCAATTTCATGTGGGCAGAAGGTCCATTGCCAACAGACGCCTCTGCGTGCCGGCCTCCTCATCGTCGAGCTCGTGAGGCCGACGCGTGCCCTGTGCCGTGTTGTGGGGAGAGGGATGAAGACTGGCTCCTTCTCTCCAACTCTCTCTCTCCCTCTCATTCCCTTCCTTCCTCCTCTCTCTCTCTCTCTTCCCTCCCTCTCGGCTCCATCGGCAGGAGGCCGAGAGCCAGGCCGACGCCCAGCTCTGCTCGCCCGAGCTCCCTCCTACCCTCTGTTCTCTCCATATGTCATGCTTTAGTTCATTAATTTTGCTGTAAAAAAACATTTTGTGCAAGCATGTCAAATTTTGTTAATATGTACTAATGACCAAATTTAGAAGATGGTTAATCTCGGTTTTCTAATGTCGATCAATGATACTTGCGAAACAAGTATCATCTAACAAACACTGACTAGTGTTCTTATCCAGGCAAGCCCCGGTGCATTCAAACCCTACCTTGTATTTAAAAGTTTTCTTTAAATACATTTATGGTTTATTTAAATACACTTATGTTCTCTCCGCCTGTGTCATTAGGGCCTTGCCGTTGATCTTGGCATTGAGCGAATTTAGAGTACTGGTCACATACTTCGGAAGCTGGACTCTGGCTAATCCAGTCTAAAGGACGGTTAACCCGCACTGGGAGTGGAGAGATGGCGAGAGTAGTGTGTTTCCCTCCAAGTTTGAGGAACTAGATGGAGGCGTACTTTGCTCTCGGGTAGCGGAACCCCATTCTCGGATGGAGGATCCAGGGAAAGGTAGTCATATGCATGCTTTGGTGCTGCATATGTCGTGTGATTGGGAATCCCTAGCTGGGTTAATCGATTCGAATCGTCGTGCTCCTTGGATATGGAGACTCGACTCATTCTTTTTCAACATAGTTAATGAAACTTAAACTAGATACTAGATGTTTTCCATTCATGGATGGTTTGTTACCTCGTTATCGATCATAAATTTAGACCGGTACTTGAGTAACTGTTTATGCGAAACAAATGAATCTCAATTGTTTTACAAAATGCTCATTTATGCAAAATACTTGATTCTTGCAAACCCCACCTTGATACCTATGACTTGCATACCTTTTGTCCACCAAATATTTTATTTGTCGGATAAGTCTTGTTGAGTACTCCCGTACTCAGGGTTTGTTAACCTTGTTGCAGATGAGGCTCCAATAGCGATGTGTAAAAACTCCGTTTTGTATGATCGTATTTTATGTTGAAGATCAGTCCTAGTATAACTCTTGGGCAGAGTACCGGGTTTTTGATTGTCTTATAATCTTTACACCAGTTGATATAGAAAAGACAATAGGGTTTTTTAATTTTCTAAACAAATGGTTTGTAATATGACTTATGTCTTCGCTATTTTTGATGAAAATTTTAAATTTATTGTATTACTTCTGCAAATCTGAAAATGAGGACTCAGTCTCAAAAAGAGGGGATGACCCGTTGCAAAATTGCGACACCTGACAAACCCCAATTTAAAAGATTGGATCATTTGTTGGGTTTAAAGTTGGGGGAAAGTTAATCCTGGAAAATGGCTCTGTTTTTAAGAGGTTCTATCAAAATTTTGGTATAAAAGGGCATCTCATTATAGATCTTGCAGTTGAAAAAACTTTTCAAAATGTTTTGGATTTTAAAAATTAAAAATTTGAGGTTTAGCCCAAAAAATTTTTTTAACTTCCCTTTTCATTGTGAAAAGTAACTTTTAGGGATCTTATGTTTTGTAAACCCTTCATATGAGCATTGTTTTGCATGAAAATGTCTTCTATCCCTAATATATGTTTTCTAAATTGAAGAATATAAACTTGAAGCTAAAAGTGTTAAAATTGCATGATCTAGCCCTTGGTTGAGTTTGTTAAGTCTGCTGGTTTTTCCCTTTTTTTGAACAGTTAAGTGGTAATTAAACTGTTTTTTAACATGTTCCATGCTTTGTTGGTGTTATCTTTTTGTTTTTATAATCTTAGTTGTCATCTTTCATGTTTTTTCGGTTTAAATCATGAGTAATCCCCTTTGTTATCTTTACCTTGAAACACTCTTCCTTAAATCCAACCCTTGTAACTATCTTTTTGGGGGGGGGGGGGGGCTATACTTCCTTTGTATAGCATTTGTTCTTACAAACACAATTAGTGTCACTTGAAATTTCACTTTGGTTTTAGCGGTTTGGTAATGGTGTCACGATTAGTACTCTACGGTGCCGCGACGAAACCCATGGCATCCCGTGGACTGCAAACCACAAGGGGTTTTTGTTGCTCGGCACGCGCTGGTATGTGTTTTCAAACCCTATCCATTATGGGACAAAAACTAATGTGATATTTTCTAGTGTGTTTTCTTCCTTGTATATCTTATCTATCTTATTTGAGGATCCCTACATCAGTCATGGGGAATTAAGTTTCTTTCTAGAGTTGCAAGAGGATAACCTTTGAAGAGCAAGTCACGAACATAAACAAATGAGATCTTTGATAGCTTTTAAGGGGTATTTCTCATATTAATCCTTGGATTCATCCCAAAGTTAAAAAATGTTTCATGAGAGTCATGAAGGAAAAATTTTTCAAACAAAGTTTTTGATAAGGAGCAATCTTCACACCGAATCTCAGGCGAGATTCTTTTTAAGGGTGGTAGATTGTTAAAAACCCCGGTGTTAATTTCCAAAAATTTTTGGGAAAAAAAATCCTAAATTTTAAAATTTTTTTTTAATGACCCAGTTTTTAAATCCCCTTTTAAGGGCCCATCAAGTAATGGCCCCCGAAATTTTTTTGTTTAAAATATTCAACACTTTCAAAAACTAGAATTCCTAGTCTTTGGGCATTGGGATTCCGCGGGTTTTCTAAAATTTATCAAACATTTTGAAATCTATCAAATTCCTTTGTACAATTTTTGTTCTATTTTGGTGCTCTCCTTGTTGGTGATTTGGGTATTTAATTTGATTTTTAGTTTATTTTTAAAAGGATTTTAATGTGAATGGCAATCTTGTAAATATTTCTAAAAATTTTTAGCGTTTCATGTGGGCAGAAGGGCCATTGCCAACACACGCCAGTGCGTTTTCGGCCTCCCCATCGCCCAGCTCGTGAGGCCCACGCGTGCCCTGTGCCGTTTTCTGGGAAGACGGATGAAGGCCAGGTCCTTCTCTCCCGTCTCTTCCCTCTCATTCCCTTCCTTTTCCCCCTTCTCTTCCCCCCCTCTCGGCTCCCATCAACCGGAGGCCGGGAGCCAGGCCCACGCCCCGCTCTGTCGCCCGCCCTTTCCC
>CM039128.1:9830962-9863832 GCA_022036555.1 Microstegium vimineum | reverse complement strand
GGCCGAGAGCCAGGCCGACGCCCAGCTCTGCTCGCCCGAGCTCCCTCCTGCCCTCTGTTCTCTCCATCGTCCATCCCTCCTTGTGCTGCTGCTCCAATCCTCCTCCCTCCTTTGATTATTTTACCATCCCTAGCTCTTTCACTGCTCCTTAAACTAACTCGGCCATGGAATCAAGCTCAAATCCATGGTTCCCATGAATTTTCTGCGGTAAAAGGTTGAAGAAAGGTTGGTTTGGTGAGGGATGCTTTTTGTTGGATTTTTATGCAAATTTTCCATGACTCATGAATTTACTTATAAGAACTTAATTGTTTTCTTGATAAGTTAGGGTTCCTGATGCAAAAGAAAAATCCCGTAATTATTTTCTCATCATTTTGTTGATCTTTGGAAAATCATAATAATTCATAGAAAAATCGTATGAAGGTGTTCTTGGACTTTTTAGAATCCTCATGAAGTGTTCTATTCAGTAGATCTATCATATGTCATGCTTTAGTTCATTAATTTTGCTGTAAAAATCATTTTGTGCAAGCATGTCAATTCTCTTAAGATGTACTGATGACCAAATTTAGAACATGGTTAATTTCGGTTTTCTAATGTTGATCAATGATACTTGCGAAGCGAGTATCATCTAACAAACACTGACTAGTGTTCTTATCCAGGCAAGCCCCGGTGCATTCAAACCCTACGTTGTATTTAAAAGTTTTCTTTAAATACACTTATGGTTAACTATTGCGTGGTTGCTATTCAAATAAATTTCTACTTGATGCATATCCTTACCTTGAATTATTTATTCCTGTACCTTGATACCGTTTTAAAAATACGAATGATGCTCTATGCTGCTTAGCAATGCTTAGAATGGTAGAGTCAGATGATTTCCTGCCATCTGCGAGAATAGGTGATAACATGATTGCTTCGGCAATGGTTCTGGTTTTTTAGAAGAATAGCGGATTGTTGCGGCAAATGGCTATGTCTTAAAAAGGAAATGATGGATGTTGGAAGAAATAATCGGGACCGTGCGGACACGAAGTTTGGGAGCCATCAGATATGGATATCTGGTGAGCTGGTTCTCTCCGCCTGTGTCATTAGGGCCTTGCCGTTGATCTTGGCATTGAGCAAGAATTTAGAGTACTGGTCACATACTTCGGGAAGATGGACTCTGGCTAATCTAGTCTAAAGGACGGTTAACCTGCACTGGGAGTGGAGAGATGGCGAGAGTAGTGTGTACCCTCTAAGTTCGAGGAACTAGATGCAGGTGTACTGTGCTCTCGGGTAGCGGAACCCCATTCTCAGATGGAGGATCCAGGGAAAGGTAGTCATATGCGTGCTTTGGTGCTGCATATGTCGTGTGATTGGGAATCCCTAGCTGGGTTTAATCGATTCGAATCGTCGTGCTCCTTGGATATGGAGACTCGACTCATTCTTTTTCAACGTAGTTAATGAAACTTAAACTGGATACCTGATGTTTTCCATTCATGGATGGTTTGTTACCTCGTTATCGATCATAAATTTAGACCGGTACTTGAGTAACTGTTTATGCGAAACAAATGAATCTCAATTGTTTTATAAAATGCTCATTTATGCAAAATACTTGATTCTTGCAAACCCCACCTTGATACCTATGACTTGCATACCTTTTGTCCACCAAATATTTTATTTGTCGGATAAGTCTTGTTGAGTACTCCCGTACTCAGGGTTTGTTAGCCCTTGTTGCAGATAAAGCTCCAATTTTGGTGTGTACAACTCCGTGTTGTATGATCGTAGTTATGTTGAAGATCAGTCCTGGTATATAACTCTTGGGCAGAGTACCTGGTTTGATTGTCTTATAATCTTTACTACCAGCTTGATATAGTAATGACACATGTTATATTTCTAAACTAATGGTTTGTAATATGACTTATGTGTTCCGCTAGTTTGATGTAAATTTAATTATTGTATTACTTCTGCAAATCTGTAATGAGGACCCTGCTCGGAAAGAGGTGGATGACCCGTTGCAAAATGGCGACACCTGACGGACCAATTAAGAATTGGATCATTTGATGGGATTAAGTCGGATGGACGTTAATCGTGGCAACGACCCTATTTTTAAGAGGTTCTGTCACACCTAGTCACGCCACGATCAAGCCTCTCGGAAAAAGGCCCTGTCCCTGGCATCTCCCTAAGCGTGCATGAGTTGTTCACCCTCTGCGCCGCGGGTTGTCAGCAACATGCCTCCTTGGGAGTCCTTATGTATCCTACGTGTGCAGTGGCGCTAGCCCTACGATATGGACCATTTGAGACCCAAGGCCGAACGATTCATCGCTACGGCTCACGACTTAGCAGGCACGATAGGACATACAAGTGGAACAAAAGCTCACCGCTCCGGATATATAACAGCTTTGTAACTTTCACTTACACGTCCGAATACTTGTATCCGAGATACAAACCACCGTTGTCTCGTAGCAAAATAGATCATGATGAATATCTCAGAACACCAAAAGGGAAAGGGCCACACATCGGATAAAATACTCAACAGTTACAACTTCATCCTACCAATACGATAAGTGACCATCTCACTAACGTTCCTAGTCTAGAGTTCGACTTCATGTCGAATTCGGCATCGTCGGCTATAGTTCATAATGATTCCAGGCATGTTGTTACCGGTGGGCCAAAATGACGACACTCGTCCCAGATACAGACATGAGGATCGCCGGTAGCCAACTCTGGCACGTCTTCCGGGGCATGGATCCCCCACCGTTGCCAGATGACGTGAAGATTGTTACGGGACTGGGAGCGAAGATGACTCAGGCCATGATTACCCAACCGGCCGTCTGGCAGGGCATCTCCGCTGAGTCGATCGATGATGGTAAGCACCTCCAGGTCCGCCGGATCCACGTAGTACAACATCATGGCTCTGAAGTACATCACGACGTCATCTCCAGCTGTCACCGCCCTACCAATGAGCGCCCGCCCAGCAGAATCTTGCCCTCGCAACATCACCCTCTCTACACCATGAAAGGACAAAGGTTCCCGATGACCGGCTTCGATGAAGCGCTCCTCGAAGGCAGACTCCAGCAAATGACGGTAGGGTCGACAATAGTCCTGAATCCACCGAAGAGACAAGAACCGAATCATCGTAGCATCGTCACAAACCTTCCGAAAGACACGACAAACCTGACAAAGGATCAGATACTCGCAAACATCATCACCATCATCGATGACACGAAGAAGGATCCGAAAGAGGAAGTCCTCCAGCAGCATCAACAAGCCGACAAAACCCATCGCGAGGCGCGCACCACCAGATTCCACCCCCCCCGGCAAAACCACAGCGTCGACGAAACCCTCTTGCTCTTTTCTCACCCCTTGCGACCAACGAGCGTGAAGAGAATCGGGCAAAGGCGATCGGAAGTCACCCCGTTTCTCACCCAAATATGTAGCAAAGACTCCGCCCCCTCGTATTCCATATATGAACGCCTCGGGTAATGTGAATCCAACTCTTCGCACCTTACAAGAGCTCATGAGGAGACAAAGACGCGACCCTTCCCATCCCACCAATACTGAAGTATGCCCTTTATACCAAGCGGCGCGGCGATTCGCCTCCGAGGGTTTTTGGGAAACCGCAACATCCAAATACGGAACTGCCAGGACATCGGCCTCTTGCACCGCGACTTGGGCTGCTAACCATTTGGTTAATTCGGCCCACTTACCTCCTTTTTATTTTCCTCATTTCGTATTTACTTTCAATCAATTTCCAAAATACTACTAACACCACAGTCCCGGGGACTGGACGTGCAATCCAGTATGATCTCTTTTTTGCAGCTACAATAACATGGCTACAGCAGACTGGTCGGCAAGTCCCGCAAAATTTCCGATACAGCGGTACTCGGGGACTTCGTCGACCGCAACCACGACTCAGCCACCTGGCCGCAAACCCGACCATGCTCGGGGACTGCAACCGCGACAAAAGGAAGGACGACATGGAACAATACAATACTCGAGGACTGAAACTCAGGGATTGTGAATATTCGCAGTCGTTTTTACAAAACTTATGTTTTAGTCTTCAATCTATAATCCTGATACAAGAACTGCCTAGTTTCTTACATCAGGCTCGGGGACTGCGAGTATTCACAGTCGTTTTTCACAAAACTCATGCTTCAGTCTTTACTTACAATTCTTTATGCATCTTTTCTATCATTTATAAAGCTTTACACCACGTGCATACTTCGCCTACTACCAAGCTCAGGGACTAAGTGGGTACACATCACCTTGCGGTGAATGTACTGATTTTCTTATCGACAAAGCTCTGCTGTTTTTGTTTTATTTTTGCAGAGCCTAAGTGGGTACACTTAACCAGGGAAGGGCCTTTCAAAATTCTTTCTTCTTCAGTATGTCACATCCTCCTGACAAGCAGTCGCAGCATCCGACAAGGCGACTTGCTCGCACATCAAGCTACGACGCTATCGACTAGCTCGACCTGGTCGGGAGACTTCTCCAAGCAGTACCTCGACCAGCTAGCCTGGTCGGGACCCTGCAACGACGACTTCACATGATGGTGACCAGCTGTACGCCTCCGAGGACAATGCTACGAACTCTCCAGAAGAATATAACGTGCTTGGGGACTTGTTGGGGATATCACCTCAGTATATCCCAGGGACCTTATGGGCCTACCGACCAGAAGACGGCCCAGCCCATGAGGCCTTGCGGAACGCGACTAGCCCGTCGTGCTCGCCAAGGACTCCGAAGAAGCCTTGCTCGCCAAGGAAGATCCTAGTAGATAGACTCGGATCCCTTACCTTAAGGGACCGATCGTAATATGTTAGGATATGGAAATTGTAACCCTACTCCCCGGCTATATAAGGCGAGCAGGGACCCCCTCGAAAACTCTCTCTCACAATCCCTTAGATCTCATCTACACATCGTGTAACCTAATACTCATATCAATCCAGCCACCAAAACACAGGAGGTAGGGTATTACATCGATTTGTTGGCCTGAACTTGTCTAAATCGTCGTGTCTACGCTCTCTGTGTTACGGTTGATCGTCGTCGCCACACCTCCATCTACAATCTACTACCTTGGGGTACCCCCTAGGTAGACTGCGACGCATATTTTGTTGATAGTTAGTGTTGGCTCTTCATTAGTATATTTCCACTCATAACCCAATCCATCCATTGCTTCGTTCAGAAGTGCTTCAAAACTACACCCTGCGTAGGTCATGTCATAATCCTCTACCTATAAATATTTGCAGAAAATAGGGTTTATTGTGAATGACAAGATTGACAACATACAACAACAAATCTAGGTATAAGCTATGAGTTTGACTTAGACATATCACATCATTTTGAATGCTCTGAGCCATTCGTGCACACAAGCCCCGAAGATCATGGGACATGTTGAGATTTATAGCTTGAATCTTAATCGAGGACAGAGTAGGAAGGGTGATCCCATTTTTTGCGAGCCTAGTTGCACTTGTCATGGCCGCATACTTAATAGCAACACCCCGTTGGGGTGCCTTTATTCCCACTTCTGAGATTTGTACAATTGTGACCGCGATTGCGGCCACGACCACGACCATGACCCATGCTAACGGCAATTGAAAAAGAAATACGACATTGGAGTAGTGGACCATTATCAACATTATAAATCTGAACATCCACATTGTCAACCCTGAAATATCTGAGTGTTCCTTTAAGCCAAACAATTGAATCAATTATCTATAGTACATATAAGACATGTTATACTTGACTTGTTATACACATATCAAACATATATTCATTGACTTACTGTGCTTGGATGATTCACCGGTACTCTCGGCAATACTAGATCGAAACCATTGTAAGTACAATAACCATTGAAACCAATGACTTCCGCTGGTGGGAGGAATCGACGCCAACCATCTCTTCTCACTATACATATTGAAATGTATATATTCATATTCTAAGATGATATTTCATAACGATGACTCTGTGTTTGGTGCATTCAATCTTGGCCAGCAAGCTAGCAAAGGATGATAAGTGTAAACATATGGTGAGTACCAATATAGGTTACTCACATACTAATGACTTATATGTCAAGATTATCATTTATATTAGGTTCCAAAAGTATAAAAACAAGTGCACAATGAGCACAAACACAAGATGTATAATGCACGAGATAAACAAACTTTTATAAATAAATATACTTGACAAAACAGTGATTCTAAACAAACTATAATTTCACAAACAGTAATTCATAGCATTTTTTTTTCTTTTTCTTGTTTTTGGCATTTGTTCTTGTGGACCTAAGGACGAGGTCTTGCTGGCGCGTCGAGGTGGTGGCGAGTCGGGGAGGTGGCGCGGAGGAGGTGGCGCGGACAAGGCGGTGGTGGCGCGGATGAGGCGGAGGCGTGGAGGAGGCGGATCGGCGGAGAACGAAGACGACGGGTTGGAGAAGAAGAACAGAGAACCTACGCACAATTATATATACTAGCCCAAGACATTTAGTCCCGGTTGGTAATAAGAACCGGGACTAAGCAAACTTTAGTCACGGCTAGTATTCTGGTTGGTAATACCAACCGGGACTAAAGGTTAACTTTTAATCCCAGTTGGTATTAAAGATCGGGACTAAAGAGCTTTTTGGCGCACTCTAGAAAATGTTGCCTCCCGACTGTTTCATTTCCCGCTCATTTTTTCATTGAGTGTACATTGCTTATTTGAGGGGCTAAACAAATTCAAATTAAAAAGTTGTCAACTACAAAGTTTCATAACTTTTCGAGATCTACACTTTTTGTTAAGAAAGTTTTTCCATCTGGAGCTATTTATAAAATTTTAATTTCAAAATTTTAAATTTCAAACACAGTTTTATATAATAAAATGATTTTATATAACTTTTTTGACAAAATGAACACAAATAAAAAAATACAATATTCTAACGTTGTTTACAAATCTTATATATCGTAGTTTATTAAACTACAAAAGAGATTTGTGAATAAATTTTCTAACACTTTGTCATATGAAGAAATGACCAAAACAAATATTATACATCTTGATACAATTTTATAGTGCTTCAAAATATGCTTTGAATTTTTTTTGAAAAACGATTATTTGTGTTTTGCTTTATTGTTTATAACAAAAACCTTAAACTCTTAAACCAATATAGAAAATATAGATCTTCATTATTTATCAATCGGGACTAAAGGTGATAGCCTGACCCGGTTCGTAATATCAACCGGGTGTCTCCTGCGACCCTAACAGAAGAGACGTTGCATGGGACTAAATATCTTTTTTTTTGTCCTGGACGTAAATTTCGCCGAGACTATTGCCAGCTTTACAGATCGGTCAATGGTTTGTTCAGTAGCAGTGAAGGAGCAACAGCTGAAGATAGGAAAAGATGTTGTTGGACCCGTGATCAAGCCCGATATACAGATTATGAGCTAATTGGTTTCTCGTGCTAAAAACATGGGTCTCTGTTTTCTTGGGCTGAGTTAGTCAGCATGATGCAGAAAGCAGCTCAAACAAGGCCGACGAGACCAACCACCATGATGCGCGGCGCCAGCAACACGTGGGCCTTAGGGGCCCGTTGAACCTAACAAGTTAATAAGGCCGCCGAATGATGATAGCGGTTTTGATTTGGGCCAATAAGTTGTTATACTGTCCATCTCCCTTAGTTGAACACACTCCAGCCAGTTGTAGAAGACCTATTCTTTTTTTTGATAGTGTACAAGACCTATTCGATTCAATGAAAATGTCAAAACATGATTTTTTTATATAAAAACTACCTGGATAATTTGAAATTAAAAAATGTTTTCACAATATACAACTCCCCATGGCTTCTTTTGGGACACCTAAGATTTTAACAGTTACGGACCATCCATATTATTCCTCTTATAAACTATATATAAATTATATCAATCATATCCCTACAAAATAGATTACATGTTAAAAGATTAATGATGATAATGTGCAAATATATTTTCAGAAAGTGATATTGATGTTGCTTGAACACAATTATAAATTTCGAATCTGATAGACCAAGTCAAAACAAAACATATATTTTTTTAGAAAATGGAATATATTGATATCCCAGCTTCTGCATCAACTAATGCATATGGCTATTCATTATTACAGATAAACAAAACAATTCCAAGGAATCTCAAAAACGAAGTTTTGAGCCATCAAGACAAATGTTTTCAACTAAAAGAAACTAGAGCACAATTCTGTTGCTAAATCTCCAGCCATGTCTTGCAAACATCTCCATCACTGCTATCTCAATAATCTTAGAGCATCTCTAACAACTTCTTAAAACAACTTGTTATCCTTATAAATTTGGCAAAATCATAAAATTCCTTCTCTAATAACTCCTCAATCCAACTTGTTATTTTTCCCAGGTTACTATTCACGGCCTCCGCGCGCCTATATTTAACAAGTTGTTATCCAACTTGTTATCCTTATAAATTTGGCAAAGTCACAAAATTCTCTCTCCAACAACTCCTCAAACCAACTTGCTATTTTTCCAACTTGTTATCAGTCTCCAACCTTTCCTTTTCTTGTTTTTTTCAAAAGTTTGGCAAGTTGCAATAGCAAATTGTTGGAGAGAGGGGTTTTTTCCACTTGCCAAATAATTTAATAACTTGCCAAACCATAAGATTTAGCAAGTCAATTTTTCCAAATTGTTGGAGATGCTCTTACAACCCATCTTTATAAATTAGTGATCCTCCTCCTTCTGAAGTAAGGACCAGTACCTGGTCCAGTATGTCTCCTTAAAGATAACCTGCAAATAAAATGGCGCTGTGGCCTTGTCAAACACAATATCATTACGTGTTAACCAAAGTGCCCAACAAAACATATATACATCCTATAGTACTGTTTATTGTTTTTGACCGAAATATAGTACTGTTTATTGTTGAACAAAGGGAAGCAAACGTAGTTCCTATATATATAGAAAAAGTAGCAAGGCTAGCAGTGCCAATATATGCTATGCACCTAGAATTAGAACATAGTCACAAATCAATACAAGCACCTATTTTACACGTTTATTTTTTTTTCTTTGGCCGGAAAGATTGATAAAAATAGATATCATGGCTCTATTCATTATTTTATTAGAAAATGATATGAAGCGTACATAGGGTATCTTTTTCTTCAAAGAAAGTACATATGGCGGTACTTTTACAAAAAGTTTGTATATACAATAATGAGCCATTCTCGCTAAGCCATGCAGTGGTGGTGCCGAGTCTATTAAGGGTTTAGACAAAGAAGTTGTGTCAGATAGTGGGGAAAACACTCGACAAAGACGATTTTGCCGACATATTCTTTGCTGAGTGTGTTAAGGGTTTTGCGGAGTGCCACAGGCCTTGGCAATGAACCTGTGTCCGGTAGCGGGGACTATTGATGCATGAGCTCATGACTCGCACTAGTACAAAACCAACCTATACTGGCGGTTCTAAACCCATCTCTACAGGCGTTTTCTAGCGTCGCCTGCGCTGGGAGCCAGTAGAAATGGGGCGTTTCTACAGGCGGTTGGTTGTGAACCGCCTGTAAAAATCTATTTTCACAGACGGTTCTCTTAGTGAACCGCCTGTGTAAATGATTTTTCAATTTGTATTTTTTGGTATTTATATATTGTATATATATATTGTTATTGAAACTATTAAACTTTACTAGATGATGTTCAAATATAGCAACATGTAATTTAAATATTTCATACATAATCTATCATTACTTCGAAGTTACATGCTCACAATAAAGTTACAAGTGTATGACACCCTATATACATAAGTCTCATGCTCACACACATAAAACTACAAGTGTATCACACACTATATACATCAATAGTTGGCACATGTCCTCTAAAAACCGCCCCGAGTAAGATTTAGGCTATAGACCTCTGTGAGCGCTTGATACTCTGGCTTGGCTAATTTACTGTCATGATCATGATATTTTCCAAAAGTTCAGATGACTTGTTTGATTAGGAAAAGGCTCACGTCCTCAACTATGTCGTAGAACGTCTTTTCATTGATTGTCGTCGCCTTAACTTTCTTGGAAGGTTTCTTCATGTATCCTGACATGTCTCCTCTCATGTGCTCCCACACGTATTATCCACAGAGGACAGATCCTAGTGGTTGCTTGTGACACTATATACAAAATAGAAAAATGATTATTTATAGATGCTCGCACACACATGGATTTTATAAGAGTAAGTTTTCATACAACTTACCGGCCAGTCATATATAACTTCCAATGACTCCTTTTATTTTTTCTTCGACTCAAGCTTTCCACCGCTGATTTTATAAAACCGCCATGCCCTACGAATGCAATCACCATGTTAATTATTCTTAAAATCTTATAATGCAAAAGTATACGTGCATATATCTCGACTTACAACTCTAAGTTCTCAATGAAACCTGCATAGTTTGCTGGCGGGTAATTTGCGGAGTCTAGTACCACCACCCTTCCTTTTCTAGGATAAATGATGACACAAATCCAGTGGTCCCTGGATGAATCAAATTCATGATACCTTTGTGCATTGAAAATATGTAGTTTTATCACCCAAAGTTATACGGTGTCACTGCCCAAACTCATACTTATCCAAAGTTGTACGGTGCCACAATTGATTTCCTATCTTGATACTTCTGCATGCACTTTGAAATGTAGAAGGCGTACTTGGAATCAAATTGAAACTTTAAACTTTTCTTTTTCATGGCACGTGCTTCACCTACTAAGCCCCTTAAATCGTCACTGTTTTCGCTGATTTTGAAGGTGTGCCTTTATTCGCATATATCAATTGGGTTTAGATAGCCAACCCTTTGCTCGGCACAATAATCGAAATTCGGGTCGTAATTCTGCTCCTCCTGATCATATAGAATTCTACAAGGCACATGCATGTCAGATATTGAATATTGATGCAACAACAATGGATGTATAACTATGTAACACTTACAATGCAAACGTCGTTATGATCTGTACGTCTAGCCTCACGAAATTCATCATCAACCAAAGGTCTTCAAAGCTAATCACACACAAATCATGATCACTTTGAAATGCCTTTAAAAAATCTGGCCGTGCCAGCTATTTTCTTCTTTGGCTCGAAGGGGGAAATCAACTTGGGCACACAAAACTTCTTCTTTGGCGGCGCTAGTGTTTGTTTATTAGGATCTTTGGGTTGTGGGGAAGGTGTGGATTTTTGTTGTGGAGGCGGCGGAGGTGATGTTTGTGGTGCAGATGGTGCTAACTGTGGTGGAGGTGATGACTATGGTGGAGGTGACCGAGGTGGCGGCGGTGATGGAGGTGGCGAGGGTGATGAAGGTGACAGAGGTGATGACTGTGGCGGCGGCGATGGAGGTGGCGAGGGTGATGAAGGTGACAGAGGTGATGACTGTGGCGGAGGTGATCGAGGTAGGCTCCAATGAGAATGGATCGGTGATGGTGGTGGGTTCAAAAGAGGATCAGTCGGTCCCGATGACTCCTCAACTGATATCACTTGAGAGGACGGTGCTGGTTCCGTCAGCTTGACGTCTCGCCGAGGCCAAAGAATGAAATTGTTTAGAGCCTGTCCGTGGTTCTCAATGTCCTCGGGACCGGGGATGTCTAAAATCTCATCCTCATATCCTTGGACCACGGTCGATACTTCTACTCTGCAGTAGTCTTCAAGAATGTCAGCACCGTGGTACTTGTGTCCTGGGATCGCTTTGCTTGTGGCTACTTCCCTTGTGATTTTTAATGTCATATCTTATGACTATGGAGCAAGCCACTGGAGTAACAATGTCATCAACAGGATATTAAACCTTATTCCCTGTAGACGCGACACTACTTGGTATCTCAGCAACGATCTGCTGGGACACCACTGGGACTAGCTGCATCTGGGGTGCCTGAGTGCTCATTTGTTGATTTGACACTGCACTCGCCAGTTTCTGCATCAACTCACCAGGAGGATCATCAACCAATTTCTTCATAAACTATGTGAACTCTTTCTTAGCCTCCTCCTTCCAATAGCTAGCAATTTCTTCCTTGTATCGATCACGTTTCCTTTACTCACCTTCCCATGAGGGCCGAATCCCTCCTTCCATCCTTCTTTGGATGACACGCCTCGAACATGGCCAGGATGCTCAGGGTTACCCAGGCCCTCGCTAAGGATGTCCCTCTCTCTTCGTGGCTTGAATTTACCTTCCTGCTGCTTGGCTGCCACCGCAAAGATGTTCTTTGCTACTTGTTCAACTTCAGGGTCATCAAAGGACAAACCGCTCTCGGTTTCATTTGGTTTTCGAGCCCGAATCCAATTCGCGGACCTTTCACCAACTTGTTCGGACAGCGCCGGCAACCCTTTCGCCTTCCGCGCATCATCTTCTTCTTGCCATTTGGGAGCCTGACGCTGATAACCACCTGAGCCTAGACGGTGGTGGTACTTATTCTTCTTAGCGAGAGAGGAGTTGGCTTCGCTCATAGATATGAAGTCTACCTCTTTATCTTGCTCTACAAAGACCGCCCACTGCCCTTTAGAGATCTTGTACGTTATTGTAGGGTCCAACCCTTTCTTAGCAAACTTGTTATTCAAATCGTACCTCCAGTCCTTTACCAGTGCCTCTGGTATGGCTCGAGGAAACTGGAACCTCGTCTTCATTTTTTCCCAAATTCTCGTCTTGTCATCCTCCGACACACTGGACCATTTCTTGATAGTGATGTCAAGAAAGTCCCTAACACAGAAGCCAATTGCGTTCCGGTACTTGGCTAGGGCCTCCAAAGGAGCCGTGGGTTGTCCGGTCAGACTGACTTCTAAGATGGCATATACGTCGTCTGGAAACTTGTTCAATCCTCTCTCGTCTCATTTGGCACCACTTCGCTTCCTCTTCGTGGATCTCTCAGTAGTCATCGTCGCGGTCGGTTCGGGTGCACCTTCGGCACGTTCCGCGGCATGTTGCGACATTAACTCTTGCATCTGAGTCAATGCCCTATGAATATAGACATTGTGAGTTTAATGGTGATGGTTTATAAACATCCTATCATATAATAATAGGCACGGTATAATTACCTCCTCGGCTTCTTGATCATAATCAGGGTCATGGCGTAATTCACGCTCAACTTGTTCTCGAGCCTTCCTCACTTCGGGATGCTCGAAGTCGTCGCTCGAAGATGATTGGTTCCCTTCTTCTTCCTCCATGGGGTTGGACGACCCCAGGCCTTGCCCCGTTTCATGGGTATCTTGTACTTGCTCCGTGGGGTCAGACGACCCCATGCCTTGCCCCGTTTTGTGGGTATCTTGTAGTTGCTCCGTGGGGTCAGACCCTAGGGCCTGTTCCGTGTGAACAGGCCTTGTGCTTGGTCTCCGCTTGGAGATGTCATCGCGGAAATCTAATAAAGGATAGACATCTATATAAGCATATACTTATAAGCATTTAAATAAGCATACTTATAAGAATTTATAGATATAAGTATTGGAAATCATTTATATAAGCATTTATATATATAAGTATTGGAAAAGCATTTATATAAGCATTTATATATATATATAAAGAAGCATTTATAGATATAAGTATTGGAAAAGCATTTATATAAGCATTTATATATATAAGTATTGGAAAAGCATTTATAGAAGCATTTATATATATATATATAAACAACCACTAGTATACAAAAAGAGAAATAGATACAAAAAAAGTAAATGAAAAAAGAAGAAAAACCCCTCCTCAGCCTTCCCCCTCAGCTTTCGGCCCAAAGGCCCAGCTTAGCCTTCCCCGTCTCCCCTTCTCTGCCGCGCGGCCTAGCCCCAAGGGCCAGCTCGGCCTTCCCCCTCTCCCCGGATGTTCGGACAGCCGCACATCTTCCCCCTCTTCCCTCGCTGACGTGGTGGTCCCACGCGTCAGCCATGCCCGCCCGCACCGCCACACCAACGCCGCCGCGCCCGCACCGCCACGCCGCGCCCGCCACGCCGACGTGCCCGCACCACCACACACACCACCAGTGCCGCCACACCCGCCCGCACTGCCACACCAGCGCCGCCGCGCCCGCACCGCCACCAGCGCCTCCGCGCCCACACCGCCACGCCGCATCCTCCACGCCGACGTGCCCGCACCGCCACGTACACCACCAGCGCCGCCGCGCCCGCACCACAGCACTCTCCTCCAGCGCCGCCGCGCCCGCACACCACCAGCGCCGCCGCATGCACACAACAGAGAAAAGACAGAGCGCGGCGGAACTTACCACGGGCACGCGTGGTGTGGTCGCGATGAAGATGGCCGGAGCAGGAAGGGCGGCGACGGAGAAAATGGGCAGCCTGATGGCGTCATTTTGAATGAACTCGCGCCTTCGAACTTAGAATTTTTCGGGCGGTTCGCGCTAGATATTTATACCGAGTGCATTTCTACAAGCGGTTCCCATTGACAACTACCTGTAGAAATGGTTTCTACTGGCGGTTCCATTGAGAACCGCCTGTAGAGATGCATTTCTACAGGCGGTTCTCAATGGGAACCGCCAGTAGAAACATTTTTGCAAAAACAATTCTAAAAAATTTCTAAAAATTATTTCTTAAGAAATATTGTTCCAAAAATTGTGAATAAAATTTTTTGGTGTTTGTATTGACAAGATATACATGCTAAAAATATGAAATGACATGTTTGGGATACTTTTATATGTATCTATATTTGTATGCCTATATATCGATTAATACATAAGCTTCAAAAAATCATATCTTGAGAAATATGGTTCCAAAAATTATGAATTAATTTTTGTTATGTTTACCTTGAAAAGATATACATGTTAAAAATATGAAATCACATGTATGAGATACTTTTGTATTGAACTAGAGTTTAGCTAGGGTTTAGTGTTTAGGGTTAAGGGTTAAAGGTTAAGGGTTAAGTGTTTAGGGTTAAGGGTTAAGTGTTTAGGGTTTAGGGTTAAGGGTTAAGTGTTTAGGGTTTAGTCTTAGGTTTCAGATTTAATGGTTTAGGGTTTAGGGTTAAGTGTGTAGGGTTTAGGGAAATATATTGCAATTATGTGAAATAAGCATAGGGTCTCCACATATTCAAACATAAATAGGGTCTGGCATTGTAACATAAATGGATTACATGGCAAATAACAAAAACAATCTAGGCAGCTATATTGTTCTTCCTTGTCCATCGTGGTGCACCCAAGGTAGCGATTTCTGTGGGATGTTTCGCTCAACACTCCTTATTTTTAGTGGATGGTCATCTACAAAGAGACACATGTTGCTGAACTCATTAAATTCATCCAGGTCAGATACACCATCAACCCTATACTTTGTTGCTTTCCAGGAATAACTACATGCTTCGGCTTGTCGGTACTTTTCTTCTCATTAGGACAAAGGATCTGTTCAACATATAAGACCTGTGCAGTACGGTTAGCCATTATCCACGGATTATCTTTGTAGCCTACCTTACTTAGATCAAGAACTCTGACCCCATAGTTGTCCACTATGACATATTTGTCTTCAACCCATTGGCATCGAAATATAGGGACCTAAAATGTACCATAGTCTAGCTCCCATATGGCATCAGCGTAGCCAAAGAACATATTTTCATCCCCAGTTTCAGAGTCTAAGGCATTACATCGAACTCCACTGTTTTGTGCAATGCTCTTTTGTTCCTTGGACTTGGTACATAATGTGAAGCCACTAATGTCATAGCTTTGCCATGTTGTGACCTGGCGTGATGGTCCAGAAGCCAACACCTTGATGGTGCATTCCTCAATTGTTTCCCCCTCTAGAATGTCAAGCTCCTTTAGCCATGAGGTGAACTTATTCTTGTGTTCCTTCATTAACCACTCATCTGGGTGCCCATGATTTTGTTTGCGAAGCTCATCAATATGTTGCTCGATGAAAGGCTCCATTATTCAGAGTTGATGAAGTATGTTGTGATGTGCCTCGAGGACTGAATTGTAATCTTGCGGGACTAATGATTTCTTTCCCATCCCCCCTCTTCCATATAGCCTACCATCATGTCTTAACGGAGGCAAACCTATTGCATCCTGGTCTTTTAGGACGCTGTTGCAGAATGTACCACCAGACTCAATTGCCTCTTCGATTAAGTACCCCTTACCATGGACGCCTCAGGACGAGCACGAGTTGATACATAGCCATTAATTGTTGACATGAAACGCTCATACGTCCACATCTCATGCAAATACATGGGACCCAGTGCCTCTATCCGTGGAACCAAGTGCACCACCAGGTGAACCATAATATCGAAGAATGCTGGAGGAAAACACATCTCGAACTGTGAAACTGTCTCCGCTGCAAATTCCTTAAGAGATTTCAACTCATCACGGTCGATCACCTTCTGTGAGATCCTATTGAAGAAGTAGCACAATTGTGTGACTGCAACCTTTATCCACATTGGATTTATAGCCCTGATAGCAATAGGGAGGAAAGTAGTCAGCATAGTATGACAATCATGTGAGTTGTAGTTGGTGAGTGTAAGGTCTTTCATTGACACAATACTTCGTATGTTAGAGTAGAATCCAGATGGGACCTTCAGATTCTTCAACCACACACAGATTAAATGTTTCTCATCATTGTTGAGGTTGTAGCTTGCTGCCGGGAGATGGTACTTCCCATTTTCTTGAAGAACAGGGTGGAGTTCTTTTTTAATGTCTAACTGTACCATGTCCAGACGTGACTTTAGTCCTTCCTTTGTCTTGCCCTTTATATCTAGCAAGGTTCCAATTAGGCTTTCAAACACGTTCTTCTGAACGTGCATACCATCGATCGTATGGTGTACGTCTAACTCAGGCCAGTATGACAAATACTCGAAGAAAATATCTTGAACGTAGCCCCTGGAGTTGGTTTGACATTCTTTCTTGGTTTTCCGTCTGTTGTCTTCTCCCCGAAAACAAATTTAAGGTTCCTGACTAGGTTGAAAACTCTTTTGCCTTTATTGTTGTCTAGTGGGGCAGTAGACTATAGTTCAACGTTATTGTCGAAGTGCTTATCCATCTTCTTCTGGCAGTACCTGTGTCCTTTCGATAAGAAGCGTCTGTGCCTCATATACACTATCTTCTTAGATGCAGTAAGGGACACGTGAGCGGTTTCATCTATGCATACCACACAACCAACCTTTCCCTTGAACTGCCCTGATAATGTTAAGAGAGCAGGGTAATCGTTGATGGTAACAAAGATAATTGCTCTCAACGTTAATGACTCTTGGCAGTACTCGTCCCACATTTTAACACCTGTTTTCCACAATATCTTCATGTCTTCATTAAGGGCTCCAAGAAAACATCCATGTCAACTCCAGGCTGTGTATGTCCAGAGATAAGGATGGTTAGCATGAGATACTTTCGCTTCTGCATCAACCATGGCAGAAGGTTGTAGATGGTGAGGATTACCAACCATGTGTTGTGCGTGCTGCTCCTCTCATCAAATGGATTTATTCCGTCAGTACTCAGTGCAAACCTAGCATTTTTTTGTTCCTTTGCAAAGTCTTCGTGGTTGTTATTGAAATCTATCCACTGCTTGCCATCGGCTGGGTGCCGAAGCTTCCCATCGTCTTTGATGTGCTCATTAGAAGCATGCCAGCTCATAAGTTTGGAATCCTCTAGGTTAGCAAACAAACACCTCAATCGATCGACTACAGGCAGGTACCATATCACCAAAGCAGGAATCTTTTTCAGCGCATAATAGTCTACTTCTTATTTTTATTTTCTCGTGGGTTTTGAACTCTGTTGGGTCTTCTTTTGCTTCTTTCCTTTACACACCACTGAGGCAGCACAATGTTCCTCTGTGTAGTCTTTATTCGTTTTATACCTACTTGCATTACACTTTGCACAACTCTCCATGTCCTTATATTCGGCACCTCGATATAGGATACAGTGGCTTCTACAAGCATCGGTGACATGTTGTTGTGTCTCGTATACTAACTGAAACCCACCGTCAACAAGCATATCTGGACCATCGGCGTCGATATTTACACGGCTAACAATTGTATAAGGCACAGAGCTCTCCTCTCCGTGCTTTGTCCAAATCAAGTAATCCTTCATAAATCCTCGGTGGACAAGATGAGAAAGGATTTGTTGATAGTCATCAGATACAACAACATTTCTGCAGTCCATGCATGGACAATATATGTGCGTCTTCTTTGTTCTCGAAGCATGGTTCTTAGCGGCATCAATAAACTTATAAACCTCGGGTATGTATGCTGCATCTAGTCTTGATAACTTATACATCCAGAATGACCTCTCCATCGATCAATACCTGATTTTCAAAAAGGAGAGACAACAAATATTATGTAACCATGCATCTTAATCAACCTGACTTGAAGAAAATAAATAAAATAAATTGGCAAAAATGAAAATGGAGCAAAAATGTGGCTCAAATTGGCATCAACATGACATGAATAAACTAAGAAAACAACCTAGGTATTCTTCTCTCTCACTCATGGTGAAACTCTAGATCTAAAATGTGGCTCAAATTGAGCAAAAATGAGCTAAATGAGGCAATAAGGACATAAACTAACCTTTTTAACAACCTCCTTCCAAGAAATGAAGATCAAAACCTCTCCCCTTGTATTTTGATAAATGTCCCCTTATCTCTATAAATGAAGATCAAAACCTCCCCCTTAGAGTTTATTAGCTAGGGTTTAGGTCCAGCCACTAAGTATCACAAATAAATTAATGAAACATAAGTGCATAAAGTGGATGAAATAAATTGAGAAATAAAAAAGCATAATAAAAAACCTAAGTAGAATAATAAAAAAACTACATTTCCCTCTATATATAAATTCTATTTAACACAACATTGATTCATGAAAACAAGTAAATATATCTAGCATAAACTAAATTAAAAAGCAAATATGAAAATGGAGAGAGGAGAGATGTTATATAATCAATTTAATCAACCTCAAATGAATAAAACAAAGATAATAGTCTATGTATTCTTCATTCTCACTCATGGTGAAACCCTAGATCTAAAATGTAGCTCCAATTGAGCAAAAATGAGCTAAATGAGACAATAGGGACATAAACTAACATTTTTAACCAATCTTCTTCTAAGAAATCAAGATCAAAATCTTCCCTTATATTTTAAAAAATCTAGACCTCCAAAATTGCTTCTAATGGAAAGTGACGGCTAGAATTGTAGCTGGTCAGGAGGAAGAAGAGAGTGGGGGTAGGGAGGGTGGTATATATAGGCAGAGTGTACCACAGGCGGTTGACATACGCCAACCGCCAGTGTAAATAGCCTCATTTACACTGCCAGTTGGCTTATGCCAACCGCCTGTGGAGAGTTATTACCACTAGCTGGCGGTTGGTCGTGTAAATGGTGCTATTTACACTGGGTAAAGACTCTCCACAGGCGGTTGGAAAGTCAGCCCGGGCCAAAACACACCATAGGCGGCGTGCAATCCAAAACCGCATGTGGTGTGTTTTGGGGGGCGCCAGCAAAAATAGTTTTTCTATTAGTGTCGTGATCAGTGGGCGAAAGCACTAGCTAGCTAGAGATGAATGAACTTCTCAGTTTCGTGATGTCATGAGGCACATTAAACTGAACTTCATATCAAATCAGATATGTCTTACACACTGAAACGTAACTCAGATAATCAGAAGGTCTGCGTAGCTAATTAAGGTTGCAGCTAATTAACGCTGACGAATCTGCGTGTGGCACTGACGATTCATCACACTAGCTTGCTGGTCGATCGCCGTATGAAAACAAAGCATCCGTTTGAAGAAAATCGAAGCAGCAGCTGAAGGCCGACGCGGCTGTGGTCTTGCATTGGTTAGGCAAGAGTCGCATCCGACAGCACTGAGCGAGGGAAGTTTTGCATGCACCAGCAAATAAAAAACCCTATGGATGGGGCGGCAAAAGTTTTGCCCCCGTCCATCGAATCTTTCGTCCTTAGTTTGGTTTATTTAAAATATGCTAATTAAAAAAGTAATTTGTCAGCCAAAGAAAACTTCGCGAGACGAATCTTTTAATATAAATTAGTTTATGTTTTGACAATATTGTGCTACAGTAAATATTTGTTAAGTATAAATTAACTTAGCTTAATAGAATCGTCTTGTTCATTCTCGCAGGGGTATATAATTAGTTTTATAAGTAGTCTATTTTTAATACACTAAACTAGTGTCGAAAGATTCGATATAACACAACAAATAAATTTTCGACGAAACACGAATCGATAGTCACCAACAAACTCATACATGCATCATCACATCTATCATTGTTGGCGCAACTCATGCATTACATCAAATTCCACTGCACCTTTATTCATCGTTCGCACACGAGCACACGACCAGGCCGGAGCCACTGAATCTCCGTAATAACCCATATCATGGAGATCAATATGTATCTAGAAATAACTAAAATGTCTTATAATTTGAAATGAATAGGACATTTACTATGCCTCTAGACACATATATATTTATATAACAAAATATATGTATCTAGAAAAAGCTAAATGTCCTATATATAAATTTGGGTCAATTAAAAGTTAGAAATTGCTTCCACGCTACTTAGATTTTTTTTAAAAAAACAAGTGGAAGTGTAAGTGTGATTAGTTGGAGTGCATGATGAGAGCCTAAGATGGTGGCATCAGCACAACGAATTTGCATGGTGTAACTAAACCTTTTGTCTTGATCGCACATCATTCACGTAGTCTTTCGAGATAGCTAGTGAGGTCTACATGGATTCATCATAATTTAACGATCATCACCGCCGTATGTACTACCCTCACCTCCATATATTTTTTGCATCCTCAAGTTCAGTTCATTTGTTGCAACAGTAGAATTTGATCTCCTAAACCTCTTAAGCGGCTCAGGCTATTTCGGAGATTGATCTCAGACATGCCAGTCAATTTGACCTGTAATTGACAAGGAGATGAAACATTAAATTATGGAACCTGTCGGTTGTTGCCAGACAGTTCCATAGATGTGCGGCTCTCGCATAACCGATGAGTGAAGGTTATTGACTAGATAGTCAACTCCAAACAGTATTGCAGTATGTTATGTATGAAGTGTATAATCAGCCGATCATATGACAACAGTAAAGTTATGGTTAGTTATTATTAGTTGTCCTAAAAAAATAGCTTAAACTAGTTGGGGATGATGATTAGCATGTTTGATTGACAAGTAGTGGAAGATTTAGGCTAATTAATAAATTAGCCTTGTATATACCTTAGTATCATGGATCGTCATTGGAAACAGGTTGTTTGCTTAATGGCTTGTGTGGTTGATAAATCCATTGATATTGTTTTATTGTGAGAAAAAATATTGTACTATGATTGATAAACGGAATTGATAAGTTCATACAAACAGGACAGACCAAAATTGTGAATATTATAGCCATGTATGTAGGCAGTTGGCCAAGCAGCTAAAAAAATGAAGCTGAAAGTGGACAATTCATCCGCTCTTTCAGGATTGCCAATATATGCAAATCTCGACAGTATAGCTGTGCAGCGGTAGTAAGCAAAGCAAGCACAACACAGCAACGCGAGGATCGATTCCGTCGTTTATTAGCCCACTGAATCACTGATTGGACTGCAAAACGATCCATCTCTATCTTGGAAAACGAATGATGCGCGCCGGCTCAAATTCTTTGCGTATAGAATTCGCAACACCCGAAATCAACCACCACATTCCGCTCTCAAGCGCTCTCCCTTTGGGTCACTAGCACATTCACTGATCAATTCATTGACTAGAGATATTTGGTCAGCAAACGTCTTCTATACATGGAAATTTACAGGGTGCCCATTTTGTTTTTCATGTGCTCCCTTTTTTTTAATGAAATTCATGTATACTTTTTTTTCCCAGGCAGATCGAGTCATGTGTGTGTATATATAAAAAGAAGAGGCTGTGCAAATTAATAATAAAACAAATTATTCACAAAAGTTTCATATAAAAGTACGGATTAATTAGAAGCTTCGTTTCCAAACACACTGAAACTTTGTACAGCTAAGCTGTCTAAGAATGAAAAAACACGGTCCCAAGTCAAAGCTTGTCTCTTTTTTTTCCTCATTTGAAAGAGAAGGAAACCAACAAAGCTACAGTTAATTTGCACCAACCACTCCACTAAACGTTAACCACGGATGTCTAACTTCTCGATTGTGTCTGCTAGGGTCGTCTGAAACACTACCAAACTTTGAAGGGCAGGTTTGCATTGCTTGCTTGTTTGTTACTAGCTACCCTAGTTACCTAGCTATAGGCTAGGAATAAGATGCGTCATGCTCATGCATCCGTGTGAAGGACAGGGACTTGCAACGATGGATGGTTCGTTAGAAGGCGAATAGCTAGCTAAGCTTGTCCTCGACCCCTTTGCTGAGTGACTTGCCGCCGGGTCACCATTGATGATGTTTGGCATCACAGACGCAACTTGGATTTGGACATTTCATTTGGTCCCCTACATACTCCCTGCTTGGATGGGGTTCGTGGGTGCTTTCGCCGGGCCGGTCCAAGTTTCGTTTGGAGAAGAAGCTCCTAGTCGTCCCAGTCCCCGGCAAGTGATTGGCAGCAAATTTGGCGCGGCGATTTTGACTTGCTGAGTCCTCACGTCTGGTAGTTCGCAAGCAACATCACTGCAAGCTGGCATTTTTTTCCTTCTCATGGATATGTATATATATGTCATGTGTATCATATTCTTTTATACATATATGTACCAGCTACCTCATTTATATTATATATACGCTAATCCAACAAAATGCGAGATTAGGACGCGTCGTCATATATATACTACTTCAATTTTGTTCCATCTGGTCAATTGATGTGTGCCTCCATTATCGTCCACAGTACAATTCTTCAGTCCATTAATGTTATACTGAAATGGTGCTAAATATTTCTCAGCCACATATATTGCAAAAAGAAGTTCCTTTTTTTTTTATCAGAGATGAAGTACAAATTGAAGGGCCATCAGAAGATCGAAGTTGGTGTGAAGATTGTCCACGCAAAGTCTCACAGTACACACATATATATTCTGCAGTTGTCAAAGGTTACAAAATTAAAGAAGCATATGCAGTCCTAGCTAACTTAAGTTAGGTAGTACAATCACTACAAAGCAGTACAGAGGTGAAAACCAAAGTCTGAAAAGCAGACCAACGAAAAGAGTTTGTACCATCAGGTAAAGCTTCACAGAGTGCTAGACAGCTGGAGCCTGTCTCAGGTTACCCAAACAACACATTCATTTGCAGCTAGCCCATTGACATGATTATTGGTCCAAAGATAAAAAGTAATCCTATGCACAAAGTGTTGTACTGAAAAGTACTTATCTAGAAGTAGTAAGAATTTAATTTGTTCTTTAGATAATCTTAAATAAAGCAGCCACCAGAGCCAACACAAGAAGTCAGCAAGAACTGCACTTTAATTTAAAGATTTGAAAGCATCTAAGAAATATCTGATATTCAGGATGGAAGAACAAGGGCACATTAGCGAGTAATAGCGTTTTGGTATTCTTCTGCTGCGGCGGGCAGAACCGATTGTATAACAGTTTCCCCTAGTGCGTCATCGTGGCGCGTCATTGTAAACTTAAACTTTCTCTCTGTCTTAATACAAAAGATGCGCAAATCTTTTGCGTATTCGAGAAAAAAAGAACAAGGGCACACGATGCATGGTCCCGTGTGAGCTTGAAACGTGCATGGAGGTCCCCAATAAGGTCCAAGAATTACATAAACTTCAGCAGCGGCCATGAGAGATAGGTGCACGCCATCATCATCATTATTATTGGAACCTCCCTCTAAACTTTTTTAGGACAGCTCTTATTAGAACCACCCTCTGGACTATTTTGGTTCTTAGGACAGCTCCAACAGTATTAAAACAACTACTCCCTCCATCTCATAATATAAAATGTGTAACTACTTTTATTCGAGTCACATAATATTATAGGTGTGCTCTTTCTAGCCACATGTTCATCGATGAAGTAATACTGATATTGGGAGACAATTAAATATTTTTATTTTATCTTTGAACTAGAGGTGATTACATCTTATATACGAGGACAAAGAGTAGCTTATAAAATATTCTATTCAGTAAGATGAATAGAGAATCATAAGGTAGCATCTCTTTGTGAAGAGCTAAGGTCACATTTTTTTTCTGATTTGTGTGTCTATGTCCATATGTTTTTCTATAGTGCGAGTATGTTAGCATGGCCGGATCCAGGAGTATTATTGGGTATTCTTGGGAATACCTAGAATTTGTAATGTGTGTGCGTGTGTTAAGGCCTGACAATTAACCAAGGCAGACAATTTATTTAACGAGGCACCAAAAACTGATCGTCTCGCGCGCAAAATTGATGAAGAGGCGGCCATTTTATTTGTAGAGTCGGTTAGGAAATGTTTGCCTCTGTAAATCCATTTATGGAGGCGGGCACACACTTTACGACCCATCTTCGAAAATAGTCGACCCGATATCACACTTATTATTATTATTATTATTATACACACACGGGAGTTAGGGTTTCATTCTCCGTTACGCACTCTATCTTTTTCTCAGCCCTCTCCCTCCCTCCCTCCTAAAATGGCGCGCGGCGCACCCGCTCTCCCTCCTTTAGACCACAACGCACCCTCCCTCCCTCTCTCTGTGCGGCAAACCCGCCCTCCTTCCCTCTCCCAGCGTGGTGGCATCAAAGGCCTTGCGTGCGGGCTCAGGGCCAGTGGCTTCCTCTCCACATGCGCAGGCCGACCGGCAGCAGTGGCAACCTCTTCTCTTGTGTGGGGCTGATGGCAGTGGCCTCTCGTTGATCTCCTCCTTCGAGCGGCAGCGGCAACGATGAGATCAAGGTCCTCCCGGCGCGGATTGACCTCCCTAGCACGGATCGAGCTCCCCCGATGTGGATCCGGCCACCATTGACGTAGATCCGACAAGGAGGCGGCCGGTCATGCTCGAATTCGGCGATGGTGGCAGCCAACATCCCTGCTCCTGCATGTGGCACGACAAACGTCAACGGGTTAGATTCGGGTAATGGGTTGGGAACGGGCTTGTCGGTGGGCTCTGTTTTTGTCTTTTTTTTCTTATCGATTAACCGAGGACGTTAACAGATGTACAAAGGTGGACATTTTAACCGTCTCAGTAAAGATTGGTGTACCATGACCTTTGATCCGAGACGGTTGTGATGCCCGCCTCAATTTATCCATTTTGCCTATCTCAGTTAAGTTTAGTATAGTAGTGGGTATCTCGGGCTCCCGGCAGCGATATATATATATATATATAGAAGGGGGGGGGGGGGGGAATATAATGATATAAATCCAAGCCAAAAGGATATGATCGACGACATGATCAGTCATCACAATTAAGGCTATTTGAGGGGAATATAATGATATAAATCCAAGCCAAAAGGATATGATCGACGACATGATCAGTCAGCACAATTAAGGCTATTTGACAAACTAATAAGCTAGCCGCAAGGAGTCCAAACGCAAGTGAGAAATAATTCAGCTGCTCCTTTGACCACGCAGACTACTCCACGCCTGTTGCATGCACAGTGTTGTTGCGTGCTTGTACTTGTACTGCAGTTGTGTACAGGAACCCTCTAGTTTTGTATCGTTATTAGTCCTACTCCTACCCAAACACTTTGCCCCGGCCCTTTGCAACGAAAAAGACCATATGCAATACTATATATTATTATAAAACGTGTAGGGCACTAATCATTTGGTTTGTTCTACTGCTATATCACTACTTCCAATGTTGCCGTACGTCTTTTTCCATGAACAAAAGGACAATGCATGGTCTAACGGGTTAAGCAAGCTGCTCGAAACAGACTCTCTTCTTTTCTGTTGCTCTGGCTCTTCGCCATTATGGAATCCTACTAGTTGTTTTCTAGTCACAATCCTGCCAACCAGAAACCTCTAGGAAGAATTTAATGTGTTTTTTTTTTCTTGGGATAGTCTCGTAGAAAATCTTAGGCCAATCTCAACGAGGATTCGTAGAATTTCATGAATTAATATTAAATATGGATTCATAGAATTTTATGAATTAATATGATACTGTATCTATAAAGAAAGATGAAAAAATATTAGAAAAGTAGAGAGAGTTTTATAGAGATAAAATGCTTCAGCATTGTTTCTAACATATGAGAGTGGAGTATTAGAAACTTAGACATAAAACTTCTACTTACGATGGTTATAGATCCTTATGGTAAGCGTGGAAAATTTATTTTCGTCAACGCACACACAAAAATATCGTACTCACTGTTTTAATTTTCCTAAACAAATGTTTTTAAATCATGCAGAATATATATATGATTGAGAGAAATTTATAACAAGTGTATTGGGGCTGAAACTTTCAGAGATGTAGTCATCCCCCTCGCCAGTGCTTTATGGAGTGATGTTTCAAAAAGAAAAAAAAAACATGTACCATAACATTCACCGGAATATTGTTTTAGGGTATGTTTGAATCTTTAGCCACCATACTAAATTTTAGCAACTAAACTTTAACTCCTAAATTTTAACGCATAAAGTTTAGCATAAGGGTGTTTGAATCTATGGTCTAAAGTTTATGACTACAATATAAAATGAGCGTTTAGCATAGTTTAGAACCTATTTGGGTGCTAAAGTTTTTAGCACAAAAATTATACATGAACCATTTTTAGGACACCTGTTTGAATCTTTAGTGCTAAAAAATAAACTAAAAATTTTGTGATAATTTTTAGAATCTGGATTCAAACATGCCCTTAATCTCGGTGGATCATCGTGTGCTCGTGTCTGAATACTATGCCACACCTCTGTGGTTCATCGTATGACCTAGCGATGGCTTCATACACAGTGTACATGCCGACCGAACTATATATGCTCAGTAGCCTCCTGTGGACATTTCTCAGTTGATCAGGTCACTACTACAGAACACACCTTTCATCGATTTCTCAAATTAGCTTTAGTCCTGGCTAAAATTGTGCCCAGGACTAAAGATATGGTTGGTAACACCAACCGAGACTAAAATTCCCCTCCCAACGGCTACGGACGTCAGACATTGTCAGGGGGGACTTTTAGTCCCGGTTGGTGTTACTAACCGGGACTAAAGGCCTACCTTTAGCCCCGGTTGGTAACACCAACCGGGATTAAACCTTTAGTCCCGGTTTGTGACACCAACCGAGATTAAAGGTAGGCCTTTAGTCACGGCTGGTTATATGGACCGGGACTTAAGATCCCCCCTATTTGAACTCTTCTTCCTCCTCGAGCCCGAGCCCGAGAGCTCATTTCTTCACTCTATTATTTCTTTGTTCTTCACTGTGAAAGCATCTCCTCTTTGTCCATTGCTTTATTTGATCACTTCTACGCCTCCATCGACTCATTCAAAGGTTACTATCTTCAACCTCTCATGTTTTAGCGGCAACATATATTGTTTCTTGGTCTATATGTGATTTTTCTTTATGATTTTCTCTTTTTTGTCATTTTAAGCTTCATTCACTTGACATTGTTTGAATATTTTGAAGAAGGCAACTAAAACTAGTATTCTAAGTATACACCTTTCATTTCTACTATGTCTACCATATTTTATGGTTTAATTAGTTGAAAATAGAGATTTTATAGTGTATTATTTAATTTAATTACTTGAAAAATAGAAATAGATTTATTTTTTCTAATAGAGATTTTAGGTTATTTGAAAGTGCAATCAAGCCCTAAGTGGGTTTTGGTGACATGCCAACATAATTAGAGGACTAATAAGACTCTACAAGTATGACAAGCAGGTTGAACATAAGGAGATTGATGAACAGGTTGGCGGACCCCTCTAATTACAAAAGTGCATGACAACAAGCTCAATGAAAATTTAATTCATTTTATATTTCGAATTTGAGTTAGGTATGTCGTACTATTAAGAGGGATTCAACACGCATGACAACAAGTGAACCAAATGCTACATCTATACACTCAGCAACAACCTCCACATATATCTCTGACACAGCAGCCTTCTATTCCTATCTGTGATCTTTGCTGTCTGTGCCAAGCCGGCAGTGCCGGGCAGTCCGGCACTGCCGCGCCTCTAGGCCGGCACTGCCGCGACTTGTTTTCTGCCCGTTGGCAGTGAGGGGGTATTTCCTTACCTACTCACTCCCGCAACGGTAACGTTGACCATTTATTCAGAATCATTTTCGTGAAACAGCTTGAGAAACTCTCTTCTTGCTCTCCCTTTCTCCCTTGGTGCTCAAGCTCTCTCCCCATTGATTTCCACTCAAATCTTTGAGAGATTGAGCCTCCAAGCTTGAGAAGAAGCTTCTCCCTCGGATCTTTAACTCCTACAAGCATTTGGTTTGCGTGGTGGCCGGTAGTTTGAGTTCTTTACTCTTGGAGCTTTGCTCCTAGCCGGCTAGGCGTCACCCTTGAGTTTGCCTCCTTCGTGTGGTAGCCTAGGGAGGTTTGTAACACCCCATATTGCTAATACATATCCCCTCATCTCAAGAGTTCATTCTCTTGACTTGAGACCGAGGAAAGAGCTAGCCTTTGTGGTGAGCTTGAGCCTTGTGTGGCGCACCTCAACAACGTGGACGTAGGCAAGCCTTGGTGGCGAGCTGAACCACGGGTCAAATCTTGTGTCACCTTGTGTTTGTTCCTTTACTTTGATATACATTGCTCTCAAGGTGATTTCTAGGGTTTGGACCCGATCTACTCGGTGGGTGCGTTGCTACCACTTTCAAGTGGTGCTAGAGGCTCTCTACACCTCTAGGAAGGTTTTGATTCAAACACAATTTCCATATCACTCTTAGTTTTTGAATTGCACCTAGTTCTGTCCTGCTGTCGAGCATTGTCGGCCCAGAGTCCAGCGGTGCCGGGCAGCACGACAGTGCCGGGCTTGTGAGCGGCAGTGTCGCGCCTGTGCTGACAGAAGCTGTGAGTTTTAATTTTAAATAGGCCTATTCACCCCCCTCTAGGCTAATCATATCCTTACAAGTGGTATTAGAGCCAAGGTTATCTCATTAAGTACTTAATCGTGTGAGATAATGACCCAAGAGGGAAGTGTCAAGCAAGTTGACCCTAAGGATGTGGACTTGCACTCCACGGACAGCAGCGATGAGAGTGTAGCCATGGACAAGTACTTGACCACCGCTAGCATGTCTGCAAGAGATAAAGCAAGGAGAAAAGAAGAAATAAGATTGAGAATAGAATAAAAAAGATGGCAAAATGAAGAAAAAACAATCAATGAAGCCAAGAGCATGAAGCTTGCCGAGAAGCTCCATAGAAAAGAAGTAAAGAGATTGAAGAAGGAGCTCAAGGCTAAGGAGGAAGAGCTAAAGAAGAGTAAAGAACAAGCCTCTGAAGTGGAGGTTAATTCGAGTAGCTCCGATGGTGATGATGATGCATCATACCAAGCCTCCAAGATTGTGAAGAAGGATGAGAAGAAAAAGAAGGATGAGGGCAGCAAGAAATACTCCGTTGTATCCTTCAACTATTCATCTATTTCTAACCATGAGCATAAACCTCTCTTTCATGTTCCCCCGGGCAAGTTGCCTCATTTTGATGGGACTAACTTTGCCAAGTGGAAACACTTGATGAAAGCTTATCTTGTAGGTCTTCACCCTGGTGCTTGGGAGATTGTCCATAGAGGTTGTGAGCCTCCGGTGGATCCTACAAGCCCCACCACCACCGAGCTCCGTTGCATACAACTCAATGCACAAGCAACTAGTGTGTTGCTAAGTGCATTGGATGGTGATGAGTACAACAAGGTGATGGGCTTGGAAGTTGTCAAAGAAATATGGGACACCTTGCACCTTGCACATGAGGGTGTGAGCAAAGTAAGGCAATCCAAGATTGATCTATTGATGGACAAGCTCAACCGGTTCGTGATCAATGAAGGTGAAGGGCCACAAGAAATGTTTGATAGATTGATGACTATGGTTGGAAAGATTAGAGGACTTGGTGGTGAAGAAGTCAATGATCACAAGGTCGTCAATATCATGCTTGAAGCCTATTCCCCAAGGAATGAGACCGTAGTGACATTGATTAGAGACAAGAAGAGGTTTGAGTACTTCACACCAAGTGATGTGCTTGGAAGGATTATGACCTTTGATTTGCAAAGGGAAGAAGCTCTTAAGAGGAAGAAGCTTGGTGAGATGCAAGCAAGGATGGAAGGGATGAAGATTAAGGATGTGGCTCTAAAATCCAACAAGAGCACAAGGAAATTAGCCCTAGCTATCCTAAAAACACCAAGAAAGCTTCCTCAAGCAAAGCTCAAGCAACAAAGGCCATCAAGCATGAACCCGAAGCTCCAACAACAAGTGATGGTGAAAGTGAAGATGAGCAAGTCGAGAACATAGATGACATGGCCCTATTCATCATGAAGAGATTCAACAAGGGCATAAAGAGAAATGGGTACAAGCTCATGAGAAGAAAGTTCCCAAACAAGAAATCAAGAACTTGCTTCAATTGTGGTAGCATTGAACATTTCATTGTCGATTGCCCAAATGAGAAGAAATACAAGTTTGGCAAGGGCAAGAGAGAAGATAAGGGTGACTACAAGAAAGGCAAGAGATATGTGGGTGAAGCACACATTGGGCATGAGTGAGACTCAACAACCGAGAGCACAAGTGAAGATGAAGAGATGGCAACAATTGCTATTCACAGGCCATCCACTTCACCAAGGCTCTTTAACAACATGTCCGATGATGATGAATGCTCCCCTCACATTTGTCTCATGGCAAAGGGTGAGAAGGTACAACCAAAACCGAAACCCATAACTCCTTCCCCAATGACATCTCTAGAAGTGATTCTAGTGATGATTGCTCTAGTGATGAAGAAATCAATGAAATAACCAAAAACATGGATAAAAAGACCAAGATCTTCATTGCTAATCTAATGGATGAATTAGAGGCAACTAAGGCTGAGTTGGCATCTAGAGAAAAGACTCTTATTAAACAAGAGGATCTCTACATTGCTAGCAAGGAAGCTCTTGCATTAGAAATGAGTGAGGTGAGCTATTTGACCAAGGCTTTGTCCAAGGAACAAGAGTCTCATGCTCTCACTAAGGAGTGTAGTGACCTCAAGCAAAAACATTATGGCTTAGTTGAAAAGCATCAAGAGCTTGAGGCACAATACAACCTTCTTTGGGAGGGCAACTCACATCTCTCTAAGGCAAATGATGCCTCTTCTCCCTCCACTAGTCAAGGGTGTGGAAAATGCTATAATATTGATTTGAATGATTATTCCACTAACCTTGTCAACATGGAGGCCATGAAGAAAGAGATAGCAAGGCTCAACAATGTCATCTCAGCTTCTAGCAAAAATGACAAAGACAAAGTTGAGCCAAAGAAAATCCAATACAAGGGAAGGCATCCATCAATCAAGGATGGGATTGGACACACTCAAGGAGGTAAAAACAATGGAAGAAAATAGTGAAAGGCATTGAGTGTGTCAAGTTTGAGAAGAAGGGAAGCATTGGTGCAGATAAGCCTGCACAGACCGCGGCAGTGCCGGGCCCCAGGCCAGCAGTGTCGCGCCCCACTAAAGGGAAGGCTACCAGTGCTTCACCTGATCAAGCTCAAGTCCATGCCAAGAGGGTGCCCAAGCAAAAACAGGTTCCTCAGAAACCCAAGGACTCAATCTGGGTGGCCAAAAACAAGTTTGCATATCAACCCAAGTCGAGGTCACCCCAAGGAAGTCTATCCTCTTGTTATGTGCTCAAATGTAATGACCGTGGTAAAGTCATTGCAGAATTTGTGGGTGATGAAACACATGATAAGAGAAGCATAAATATTTGGGTTCCCAAAATTGTTGTGACTAACATGCAAGGCCCCAAGATTGATTGGGGACCTAAATCTAGGAACTAATTTGTTTTGTAGGCATACTCCTCCGGTGGATCAAGTTGGGTGCTTGATAGTGGATGTACAAATCATATGACCGGAGAGAAGAGTATGTTCTCATTATATTTCCCAACTTCAAATGCAAGTGAGAATATCATCTTTGGTGACAACTCCAAAGGGGAAGTGATTGGGCTTGGTAAAGTTGCTATTACTCTTGAACATTCTATCTCAAATGTATTACATGTGAATTCGTTGAGTTAAAACTTGTTGTCTGTATCACAATTGTGTTAGATGGGCTACAATTGTCTCTTTACGGATAAGGGTGTGGAATTCTTTAAGAGGGAGGATTCCTCTATTGTCTTTACGGGTCGTTTGAAGGGCAAGCTTTACCTAGTTGATTTCAACAAAAGTAAGGCTAAGCTTGAGACTTGTTTAGTGGCAAAATCTAGCATGGGTTGGCTATGGCATTGCCGACTAGCTCATGTTGGAATGAGGAACTTGGCCAAACTCCTTGTTAACACCGGATTTATTCGTAATGACAAGTGGGCCAGTGCGCAGTGAGTCGGCGGAGATAGATGCTCAGAGCGTTCGGCAAAATTCATGCGGTCGGTAATTCCCAAGATTTGACAATCGATCGTGCGATCGGTTAATCAGAAGAAGGGTGGTTTCCATCGGAGCGACAAAGACGACAAGTGAGAGCCGAATTAGTAATGATAGTTGCGATAATTAAGGCAATAAAGACCCGAAGGAAACCAAAGTCAAAATATTGTATTCCTTCCTTTAATATTTTTGTAACCGTGTCCTCTTAGGACTCATGTTATAGCCAGGGTATAAATATAAGCCCTTAGCTATTGTAAAGGGTGTTCACAACCAAATCAATACAACCGGCCCCGTGCCAACTTCGAGTCCTTTGTCGTGTCGTCGAGTTCTTCGAGAGGAATCATCGATTCGTCGACCTCCGTAAGTCTTGGCAACCTTGTTATCATGTCTAGTATCATGCGGTGGATTTAGATGTTGATGCAAGTAGTCTTGTTTATTATCATTGATCGTGTGGCGGATCCTTGATTGATGATCAAGAAGTCTTTACTTATGTTTTATTTACAAGTAAATACCGTGCGGCGGGTGTTTGCTCGGTATGCTTAGCGTAAGCAAGATAGTTATCGGATCTCGTAGATTTGGCAAGATCTATTGGATTCATTAAGTTATCGTGTTGCATGTTTTAGATAATCTTTACATATTTGCAAACACTCCTTTGCCCAATCTAGATTAATAC